>BPLR01009688.1:0-10912 GCA_021605095.1 Caerostris extrusa | reverse complement strand
AAGACAACTGAGCCCATGAATTATTTCAGTAAACTCTTGTTTCTCGCAATTGTATTTTACATAGAAAGTCGCTAGTTTGTTTCATAGAATGAAACATAATTGTAGGGAAATTTCTTTTTATTTTCAATATTTTTTAAAAATTGAATAATACAATTCTACAATTTTAGAAAAGTTGTGTTACATTTTTCCTTGTTATTCATGAGTCTGCGGAATTGTTAAATATTGATCGTTCAAATGCATTATATTTCCATTTAACACGCACACCGCCATGATTTAAATGGAATATGGTGTGGGGTTCCATTAGTAACGAAGATGTAATGATTAGAGAATCAGCAGCATCAGATATTAGAGAGTTTTTGCATTACGTATTTCGGACGTCCGTTCGTTTTTCCCTAGCGCACACGCTCATAGGAAATTGCGCATGCGTATCTGTAATAATGTTTCCTATGAGCATGCGCGCTAAGGAGAAAAAGCTAATGGACGTCCGAAATAGTATGCAAAAACTCTCTATTATCTAGATTCTCCCAATATATCGCTAGTATGTTACGCAAAGTTAAGTATAAGTGAAGGGTAAAAATGTTCATTTGCAATAGTTTTAAAAACTAAACCATAGTACCATACACTAAAATTCCACAATTCTGTGGAAAGTTATTTAGTGACGCGTTTTAGTTATCTTCCTTTTGCAGAAAACAGCAGACTTGTTAAATATTTGTCGAATAAATGCTTCGTATTTCTATGTAACGCGCACGCGACCACGATTTACTCGTATATGTAGGGAGTCAGGTGATCCCATCTATAATTAATACAGTAAATTCTGGATTTTCCTTACTAGTCGCTAGTGTGTTTCACAAAATAAAATATAAATGTAGATGAAGTTATTTCATTTGCATTAATTTTCAAAAATTAAGCAAAAGCTCTATATATTTAAATTATCTAATTTTGAAGAAAAGTTACTTAATTATGCATTTTTTCTTCTCTATACCTGAGGCGGCATATCTTTAAAATATTTTCATCCTATTTGTATTTGATTAGCATGCGGCTTTGATTAATTCTGCATTAAGATCATGCAAACCCATTAAAATAATTTCTATCGAGTTATTTGTTTATTTAAATTAGTGGTTGGTGTATTACCTTGAATAAAATATATTTGTAGTTGAAATTTTATCGTCATCATCAGTGACGCAACTGCTCCATGTTAGTTCCAAGACTTCTGCCTACTGACAGATCTTGAAACAGGAATGTTTTGTTTTTACATAGTAGGGGTTGTTACTCCTACCCCAATGCTCTACAATCATATTAGACCGGAAGTCACTCGGCCATCAGACCCATGAAAGTTTATATTTGAATTAATTCAGAAAATTAACCTCAAGCTTAATATAATAATAAAAATGCGGAAAATCGTAAAATTTTTATTGAATTGTTTTTCCTTATTTTACTAATGGTAAGTTCTTGAAATATTTTTCATATATAATTTGTCCTATTTATACTTAACATACACGCGGTTTTAGCACTTACGTGCTTTTTAGTCTCATATTAAATTATATATGTAATAAGTTCAATTTTTTTGAAAATTTTTTTGAATGTGATGAAGAGATTTAATTTAAAAATGTTAATTCAGAAAATTTATTCCATGAAATTTGAATCAAATAATTAAAGAGTTTCAATTAAATATAGAAATACGACTTTTAACATAGGTCTAAGTATATTTTAATTAAATTCTTTATAGAAACATGTAATTTTTCCTAGATTTTGTTTTGAAGTGTTTCAAATGCTTATACATTTATTTTGAATACTCGGCATCTTTTGTCATTCAGCCATGATTTGATGATTCTAATTGATAATTAGCAAAATTTATGTTTTATTTACCATAATGTGATTTGATGGCTTTTAAAATAATATCAAATAAAACAGATAATAGGCAATGTGCTCTATTTCCTGTTGAGAAAATTGTTCTTTTGTATAAAGTTTTCTAATACTTTGAGTTCTGTCTGTTTCAGGTGGTGAATTTCTTTACAGATGTCAAATGCGACATTTATTCCTTCAAAACTGAGCCACAGACTGGTTTAAATAGTTACGGTCAAATGAATCCTCCGAATAGTGTTCATACTTCTGGTGTCCTATCACTGCTGAAGGTTTTGCTGTTTTGGAAATTTGATATTTTGGGAAAGGCGGTTTGGTTTGTCGTTCAACGGTCATCTTGTGCACACGTTTAGGCTAAATAGACCTGGGAAAGGAGGAGAACAACAAGTCATCATTTTCTAATGCTTTTAAATTCCATTGCTGTGTCAAGAAAGTTCGAAGAACTTATTGATTACTACTACACCACACCTCCCTGTGCCTAGAGCTGAGTTGCCTCTTTACAGTTTGGGAATGATGTGGGTGAGAAGAATTCTGATTGGACTCTGTGATGATCTACAGTCATATGAGACCGTGACCTACGGCTTGAAGGGAATTCCGAACCACTACAAACATTCATGGCACCGTCGGGACTCGAACCCGAAACCTGTGGTACCGAGCGCTAGCCACTGGCCTTAAGGCCCCAACCTTATTGATTGCGGATTTGGAGCAGCTGTATTTCGTCCTAGAGCATTCCAAACTTATTCACTCTGATTTAAGCCCTGCCCGACCAATACGCACATTCTCTTCACCTTTTTATCTCGGTCAACTTAGAGCTGCGTGATCCAGCATTAACACCTGGTAAAATGGATTCACCCGCTGCATCTGTATAAGAATGAAAGCAAAATCTGCGTAAGGAGTTTTATCAAGAATGTCGTCTCTATGTAACCGAGAAGTAACTGTGCCTTTTAAGACGGTATACAGTTCAGTGCGGACGTCCAAAGAGATACCTGCCCAAGCACCTGCACTCACCCCATCAAATCCGTCTCGTTGGTGGATATGAATTGGATAATAGTGAATTACCGGCTTCCTGCCAGAACAACGATTTCCTTGAAATCAAAATCTGGACTCTTCAGTACAGACATCCACTGACTCGACTCTAATTGACATGTGTACAAACCTTTCAGAAAGAAGCGAGGAATACACAAATTGTTGGACGTCTTGCACCTGCCTCGTAATATCAGAGTGGGTATCAGCATTCTAATGGCTGCTACAAGAGAAGATCTTATCTAGGTTGGTGTAACGGTTCTGTCTTCTTGAGCTTGTCTAATAAGCGGTCATCTGTGCCACTTGCAGCTCCAATTCCTCTTCAACTGCACCATCTAGAAGCAGATTCTATTCTCACAAATGCATTCCTAAGTCTGTGAATTACAGAAAACTCACTTGCTTCCTAGGTTGACTTTGGCCAGCTTCTGTTCATCATCATAATTCTACAGATATACGATGTCATCTTCTTAAACATAGTTATCTTAAAATTTCACTTAGAAGTTTCTACTGAGAATAGCTGCAAACTATTTTTTTCTTATACCAGTACATCGTGATTATCACTAACAAAGTCAATAAACACCGATTATTCTAACTCCCTGGCACTACAGGCCATGGTGGGGCAAGGCCTTCTGCCAACTGATTTCGAGACAGGAGATATTTTCTTTTTTAAGGGGTAGGGTTATCAATCCTACACCCAATGCTCTACAGTCATATTAGACTGCGACTTACGGTTTAAAGCCTAACCATTACAAACATCCATGGCAACTCGAACCTGAAACCTGTGGCCCCGAGCGCTGTCACTCTAACTTCAGTCCTCCTATAATTAAAGCATTGAAGCTAAATTGTTTGTACTTGGATCATAGCTCAATAAATGCAGCACAATTAAAACAAGTTGTTGTTGTTAAACTTTGCAATTATTTTTATAATGTATGAACTTTGTAATACATAATTAATTTGTAATACACGCAAAAACTACTTATCTGTACTTTAAAAACAGTTTTATTGCTTTCAGATGATTGTTTTCAGTTGTTTAATTCAAAAATCATAAAAATCCATGACTTAAATACTAGCTAATCTAATTATGGCTCATTTTCCCACAAATATGCATACAGATTAATTAACACTAATTAAGTGTTTAAATTTCCAAAATGAAAATATTTTGAAGCAAGATTTCTAAATATTATTGAAGTATTTGATGATATAGTATTATTCGTATTACTTATGGTTATGCTGTATTATTTATTATTATGATAGGAAACAAAATAATAATTTACAGTCCTATTGTTTTTATGTTAGTATGTTGTTTATGTCATTAATCATTTTCTTCATTTATTTATTGAATTCAATGTATTTATTTATTTATTATTTTTGTCAATAGCATGTAAATATTTGTGAATTGTATTTAATTTATAGAATTTTGTAAATGTCTGCACAATAAATCTACTTTTCTACACTTTAAAATTTTTTTATGGATTTATTTAAAAAAAAAAAAGATTTTCTCTGATAAAATGTATTTTTATTCATATAATTAAGAACAAGCTCATCTAATGTATAGATAAATATATATAATTACTTTATGAAAAAAATACATAAATTTACATGAATAAAACATACTGAAGGCAAATTTTTTAAGCAATAAATCGGGAATCCGTCACACTGCTAAAATAAATTATATTTTTAAAAAAGTACATTATGATTGTCTATCTTAAAGTTGAATTTCTCATATAAATATAATAAGTGTCATTATAATAAAACAATTTTAAAGGAAAATAAAATTCTATTCAGTGAAGAAATAAACCAGATCGGCAATTATTTAGATGTGCTAATAAAAAATCAACATATTAAGATTTTCTATTCAATCTTTAATCAAAAAAACAAACTTTGACAATCACAAGCTAACACAATTTTCAACTACACATTTAAACAAATTAAATTTGATCTGAGGAAGACTAGAAAAACTAAAAACAAGATTAATATTGAATAGCAAACACAAAAGTTGAGCATGTCAGAAGGCACAGTTATTTATTTTTTGGCACATAGCAATACATTTATAAATTACATATTTAATGAGCTAAATAATTTTAATGAATACAATTCATGATATAATACAGAGCATTTGAGCTTTAATAATCTTAACTTTACACAAATACTTTAAAAGTAAAATATTATACCTTTTCTGAAGCATTACGAAAACATTATGTATTTAAAAAAAGGTTTCTAATCAATCTTGATTAGGCCAGTTTTAAGTTGTGTGATTAATCTTAAAACTGGCCTTACTTCCATTCTAAAAGTTAATGCATATAATTAGGATATTCATAAAACAATGAAAATTAATACTAAAAAAGAGCACAAATAGAATAAATATTGATTAAACACCTTTAACAATCGGTAAATCAATCAATCTTAACAATTTTAGGAATAAATATATTGCATCCTCAAGGGACCATGGCTTACCTTACGAAAGAAATCTAAATTTCAATTAAATTTAAAATAAGAAGAGAGATCATAATGTTAGATTTTAGAATAATTTTCTCCATAAAAGCACAATAATTAATATATCTTAAAATGTCATAAACATTTCTCATTATTGTAATGTAATATGAAAAAATATATTTATATATATATATTTAAAATCTATGTCTTAAAAAAAAAAAAAAAGCCCTCAACAAGAAATAAGAAGTTGCGTAAAATATAATATTTGATTAATTTCCTTGGTTAAAGCACAGAAAAATAACATTTTAAATAATATGAGCATTTGGACAGAGTACATAAATTCCTTTTACTTCAACAAACACATTTAACATTGTTTGAGAAAAAAACAAATTTAAATATAAATATATATTAATTTGGGAATATATTTTTTTTATCCATTATAGAATGTTAAACAGTAAAAAAGTAATATAAAAATGTAGGCCTTTAAAAGGTAAATAGAATTGAAATTAATTCCTAAGAAGTTTTCATATTAACATTCACAATATTTTAATGATGTTTACCATTCTACATACAATTTTATATAAAAATATATTTGTGTGAAATAAGCATTTTATTTTTAAAAACTAAAAAAGAAATGGCTTGTATTGATAAAGCAGTTATTTACAGCAATATCTTACAGTTTCACATACACAGAAAAAATAAAGTACTTAATTCAATTTGCAATTATTGTTGAACAAAATTATTTCTTTTGATTATCAGATCTAATCCCTCATTAAATAAACTTTAATAATATATTTTTCTAAGTATTTATAAATTACTTTTTTTTTCTTCCTATTAATAGATATTTACTAAAAAAATTATTCAAGTGACAATTTTAATTCAATATTAGTGCAGTATTAAAAAAAAAATTTTATTACAGCTGAATCATTAAAAATGTTTTTTATTCAATATAACAAAAATTTGAAGAAAAATGTATTTTTATAAATAAAATAATATAAATTAATATATAACACATATTTGTATATATTTTCTCCAAATAATTGTAATGTTTTATTTGAAGCAACAGATTATACACAGAGATGTTAAATCTTTGGCTTAAAAAATTGTGCTTTTTATATTTCATATTGTTGTAAGAATTTTGCACTTTTTATTTAATGGTAATTTTTTTATAAATGATATTATTTCCTTTTCAATTTGTTGAATTAAAATATTGAAATATGTTAAAAAATGTCAGAACATTATAATTCATATTCTAATTTAAAACAAATAAAATAAGATGATCTACTAAAATTATTTAAGAAAAAAATTCTTAATTAATAATATTTAATGCCTTTGAACATCATATACAATTGTATATAAAAATTATAACAAAAAATCAAAGCTTCTATTTTTTTTTTTTTTTTTATAACTTTTTATTTATGTACAATAGAAAAAAATATTTAAATTCCATAAAAACCTCAATGAAAACAAAACCATGTAAATTTGATGATTGTGTAAAATGGAGTATAAAAATGTATTAATTACAATCCAAAACAAAAAACAAATTTTTATATTAAAAAAAAAAAAAAATTTCATTTTTAACTGAATTTATAATAATAAAAAAATATAAATATGAAATTTTAGTACATAATAAAAAAATTCATATCTACGCAATTTAAATATTTTTTACAAAAAATGAGTATTAGCTTAAAAATGAGTTATTGTGTGATAATAATTTTTAATACTACTGAATTTTTCTCAATTTATCATAAAATAATTATTGTATGTATATATTTAGTATTCTCAAAAATGTTATCTGCTTAGTAGGTTTAATGCGTTAATTTTTGCTTATCTATTTTTTTCTGAAATTAAAAGCTTTCATTAATTTTAGAAATTTAGTTATGAATACTACTGTTATGAATTTTTCTATAGATTTTACTAATATTGAAGCAATAAAAAAAATTTAACTTATTTATCAAAACTATTAACATACATAATTCCTATAATACTATTTAAATTTAAGAAACATGCAGTTTGAAATTAATTTATAAGTTGTTTAAAGCAAGATACTTCTGAATTAATTATATTTATTACTCAATAAGGCAAAAACTATATATAACTGTATATCATGTTAGAAATGCCAATTTTATATTATACAATTAAGCATACTTATAACAAAATCACAAAAAAGATTAAATTATTTAACAGAAATTCATACTTTTTTTTTCTACAGTAAATTTTAATAAGAAAATCATATCTAATTTTTTTTTATTCTGGGTTTGATTTTTATTTTAATGATTTTATAATACAAAAAAAAAAAACATATTTATTGTTTGCTTCCAATATATTTTTAATAGTATACATTTATTTAAATTAAAAAAAAAATTCATCATAATTAAATAAGTCTGTTTTTCACTCGATTTATAGTCAATGCATGAAACAGTAAATAAATAAAAACTGGAGAATTTTGCACAAATATACTTTTATAGAGTCTTGCATAGAATAAAGTTAACAAAAAGTAGTATTTTAACTCTGTAAAACAAAATTTGAACAAAAAATATTAAATTACAAATGTTTTCTTCAATAAAACTGAAACAAAAACTCTAAATAATTATAAATATCTTGTTATCACATATAAATAATGCCCTATTATTTTACCAATAGAAATGAAAAACACAAACTTTTAAAAACATTCTAAATTTAATATTATTTGAAGTAAAAACAAAAACTAAGTAATTTTAAAATACAGGCATTTTGATTTGTGTCATTAGGGATACATGAAAACTACTATTTAAAATATACTATTTTAAAAATTTAAAGCTTTTAAATAAAAAAATTTTCTTAGTAAACAAATTATTTTAATAAATTAAAGAACAATAAATTTCACAGATTTTATTAATTAGTTTTTTATTTTCATAAAACTAATGCTAAAAAATTGCATTTCTTTCTTCAAATTTCAAAAGAAAATTATTAAAATGATAAAAAAAAAAAAAAAAAAAAAATGTATAAAAATCAGAAAGTTTCAATTTTGATTTCAAATAAATTTTTTCAAGAAATTTATGAATTAACCAAAATATTTTACCTCATACATAGGACAAAATGAATAGAAGCACTATTTATAATAAGCTCCTCCTCATTACTTATAAAATGAAGGAATTGGCATAACACATATAATTTTGATGTGATACAACTATATATGACAAGAAATAAAAAAGCACATTTGATAACTTTATTCTCATCAAAAATAAATTTTAATTGTTTTCAGTAAACAATCCAAAAGGAAAACAGGAACAACTATTTTAACTACAACCTCATATTATCTCAGCTTTAAAAAATAATGTTTCAAATAATTTAGTATTTCGAACTGATATTTGCCACAGAATGCAACACACACACACACACATCATTAACAAACAAAATATTTTATGTGAGTACAGTATTTAAATTATTCAGTTAGTTTGTGTTTTCTTTACAAGTAAATGTAAAAAAGTTTGAGAAACATAGCTCACATGATAAAAGTTGAATTGAAATCTAATTCTATCATTTCTTTATCAAGACAACAATTTAAATATTTTGTGGAGTTTACTGTGTTCTTCAAACAGGCTTCGAATCATGATTATTTGAATAGCTCCAACAACAAGTACTACAAAAATAATGAACATAGAAAATCTGTTTACACTGGTGAAATTATGCTCCTGGAGATTACGATCACGAGATTCAATTGCTTTCAGTTGATCTTGGTGGTGTTTTATTTTACTCAAATCTTCTCGCACTTTAGATATAGATATCTGCAAAGATTTATACATAAAATATCAGGGAAAAATTCAAAATTTAATATGATTTTTTTTTTTCTCGAAAATTGATTTTATTGAAAAATTGCACTTTCACTTTTTATAAAACCCAATATGTATATATTTCAAGATATGTATCTTATATGTTTTATACGTATGTATATATGCCCAGATATGTATTTTATTCCAAGAATTATTCAATAAATTGATTCTGCAATAGTCATTAGCATATTTTTGCACAATTACCTTGTTTCTATCAATAAACAAATATTAATTCATTTAACAAAGAGAAAAAAATTAATATCTTAATAAAATTAGAAGTTTTTTAGTAAATAAAATGTGAGTATGTATGTTCAGCATATTATTACATACAGATAATACATACAACTGCAAATGTAAGCAATTTAAACATAATTTTAGAAGTTTCAGGAGATATACTACTTGCATTTTGTAAAACTGTGTAACTACATTCACAGAAAAAAAAAAAGCAAACTTTTTACAGTCAGAAAAACAGCTACACAACTAGGACAAATGTAGCAAAGCAAATTACCTAAGTGTATGATAGTCTACCATTTTTAATGGGACCCATTTAAATAGAAAGAATCAAACCTTAATCTTCTTCTCTCGACCCAAGAACAACTTTTATTAACTATATACACAAGAGAAAAAGATAGTCTAACATTTTTATTAAATAATATGCGAGTGTGTATGTTCAGCATATTATTTATTACAGATAATACAGTACAACTGCAAATATAAGCAATTTAAATACAGTTTTAGAAGTTTCAGGAGATACACTATTTGCATTTTGTAAAACTGTGTAACTACATTCACAGGAGAAAAAGAAAGAGATTTTTACATTTAGAAAATCAGAATTAAATTGTATTTCAGAAAACACCTACACAACTAGGTCAAATGTAGCAAAGTAAACTACCTAAGTGTATGATAGTCTACCATTTTTAATGGGACCCATTTAAATAGAAAGAATCAAACATTAATCTTCTTCTTTCAACCCAAGAGCAACTTCTATTAACTATACCCATGAGAGAAAAGGTAATGTGGGGGTGATATTCCCCTTTCTAAGAATAACTAATTTTACATTTATATGGCAGGTTAAGTTAACACTTCAAAATGTTACTTTAATGATATCCAAGTAAATAGATATAGCATAATCAGTTTATTAATTTAAATACCCTTAATTAAGCTGAAAAAACAAACAAACAATAGCTATCTTGTGAGTCATGGATTACTGTAACTGATCAAATATTAGATATATTCTAGTATATTCAATGCATAATATGTCAAAATAATTATTCATTAACAATCAACTTGTCATTGTAAAGAGATTTAAGTATTGGTCTTCAATTTGAAATTTTTAATTCTTGCTCCTTTCTTAGTTCTGAATTTTAGTCAATTTTCATTTTATTTTATTTTTAATTCAAATTCAAACTTCATTTTTACTCTCCCCTGCTTTTCCAACTTATTTAGACTGACATTAGTAGATTACTTAGATTGATGTTAGATCAATATAAATAATAAAGCCTTTTTATTAATTTTGGAATAGAAAAACAACTAATTGAAACTTGAAATAATGAAGACTTAGAGTTATGCTAGTTACTAGTAAAATAATTGATCAACAGAAAAGTTAATAATTATAATAAGTTAGCAACATAAATATAGTATATATAATACAGTATTTAGTGTACAATAATATAGTACACTAAATATAAATGCATAATTTTTATTTTTTAAATTAAGAATCTAAAATTGTCTACTTATTTTGTAAAAATATATACAAAAATTTAATCACAATCGTACAGTAAATT
>BPLR01009687.1:0-27086 GCA_021605095.1 Caerostris extrusa | reverse complement strand
GATACAAGTTGTTTCTTTGAGAATGCATTTAATTGATTCAAACATTCAAGTTTGTACTAGTCTAAGTTCAGATTATAATTAAAGTCAAACATGTTGTAGAACTTTGAGGTTAATATGAAAGTTCTGGTGTTTGGCTAGGTTGGCTAATTAAGAACAATAAGCGTGCTGTTGAATTTTTAGTGTTAAATTTTCCTTACTAATTTTTTTTTTAAATTAAAATAATTTTTGAACTAAGTTCAAGACACTAATGGATTTCAAATATAATATATAATCAGAATATAACAAAATATAAATTTAAACATGTTTATATAAAAAAAAAAAAAAAAAAAAAAAATACAAAAACTATTCAATAATACTCATTTCAAATTTTTTTTAAATAAAAGTAGTTATTTTACTAAATACATGATAAAATTATAACATTCAATAAAAAAAGTTGATTAAGTATTAATAAAATAAAATTTAGTATACAAGTTAAGATATTCTGCTTATCATACTATAAATTGATGTTAAAAATAAAATACAAACAGGCATGGGACTCTGCATTCTTAAAGAAAGCTCAGCTGGCTACAATCCAAACTCTTAAAAGAGGTTAGTCACCTTTTATTGAAACTCAATGAAACTCTTTCCATACAATAACAACTGTATTAAACAGGTTTATTTCAATTTTAAAAGTTTAATTTAAAATTTCTGACTCAGATTATTAATTACAAAGCATAGAAAGAAAATAATATATGCTTAAAAATATTTTATATTTACAATTTTTTTGTACTTAAATAAACTTACTCTGAATTTATATTAATTAATTAGCATTATTATCTTTGTTATAGCTATTTATAATTTATGAAAATAAAACATATTTTTCTAATTTTAACAAATATTGTATAAAAATTATAAATAAAATATTTATGGCACAATCAAAATATTTACACAAGAAATGTTATTTATTAATGCAACATTTCTTATCAATCATAAAAATTAATTAATCATGATGGAATAAAATTACGAAAACTTAATTAAACAAAGAAACATATATTTTCTCTTTTATGATATGTACAATTTAAGATATGTATCTCTTTATCATATACGTTATGATTTCTCTTTATTTCATTTCTTACCGCTTTTTTAATTAATCAAATATTTAACATCTTTTAGGAAAACTTATATACCATTAAAAATAGAAATTTCAAATTAATTAGGACTAATTTAATTTAAATATAAATGAAATACAAAAAAAATATAAATGCCATATAATAAAAATACTTTACAAAAAAAATGGAGGATTCAGCAATGCACAACAATGATTTAATATTTCATTGATAATTATTTATTTTTCCCTCATTTCTTCAATATAAGTTTTTAAATGTTACTTTTCAAAGTGTAATGAAAAACAAAAAAACTTAAATTAATATTAACAAAATTCTTCAAATGAACAGTAAAATAAAAAATGTAGAGTTTTAAACGGTGTAACCAAAACTTTTCTTTAAAAAATGTTAATGAGTCTTTGCAATGTTATCATGACTGAGACAGAGATATAATATTAATAGAAATAAGATCACAACAAAAAATAAAAAAAAAATTTTAAAACCATAATACTTAGATAAATTATTATATGATCTCTGAAAAATAAGTATAAAAATAGAAGTTAACTCCAGAGTACAACAATAGGAACTCTATTTGAACAGAACCAGAATACAAAAGAATGAATAATAATTTAGACATTCAACAAATATTTATTGTATGCAGGAAATCAATACAAAATGCAATCCATTTTTGGAATTGTTCATCTTTTATATTATAAATTTCCTTTGAACAATTGTAGTTAATGAACTGCCATTTGTCGCCAAGAGAGAATTTTATCCTTTGTTGGCCGTGACTTACAAATTTGTAAGTTAGTATAATTTCTTCATATTCTTTATCAAGCCACAATTGGATAATTTAAAATAAAGTAGCCAGTCAGTGAGCATAAATAACTAAGTCAAGTCGTTAGTATAGGGCTCAACAAAGATGATATTCTATTTGAACTTCTGTTAATATAATGCACTTATTTCCCATGAATAAGCAAAGTATTTTTATAATATCTATACAATAGCTAAGATATAGCCAATTATGTAAAAAACAATTGCCATAAATACTTCATTTTGTATATTATACAAAAAAAATTGTTATAATAAGCCCACATAATAAAAATCAGAAATTTTGCAGATGAAAATAAACATGTGATAGAATATGAGAGAATAGCAAAATCTTAGTTTTTATCACAAAATGCAAGATTGTATTTAATTAGATGTTTTCTCAATTTTAATCCTTGTAAAAGTTTATAAGAAGTGAAAACAATACACTTTAAACAAATTTCATATTTTTTTTATTTGAATACAAAAATTTAGTTCTCTTTTATGCATTAAGTATATTATTGCCATTTTCTAATTAAGCTAACTAAAATCAATATAAGAAATATGATATTTTCACTTTTCACAAACAAATCTAAATATTCAAAGATATAATTTTAACATTTAACCATCTATAGTCACATACTTTCATTTATCAAGACTTTTTTTCTTTATTATATAGTTATTTATCTTGTATTCTGATAAATGGAAATAAAATCATATTTCTCAAAATTGATAGAATATAAAAAAAAAAAAATTATTACACAGCATCCAATAAAATAATTTTTCAAATGAATTAAATTCAGAAATGCATAATTTACTAACTATTTAAATATTAAAAATCTACACATTTTCATTCTTTAAAAATATTTGTTCAATAAGTTTTAAATGTTTTTAATCATTGTTAAAGTGGTAAATTAAGTATTATTTTTTAATTAAAACATAACATAGCTTAAGAAAGAAAAAAAATTGCAAGACTCCATTTATCGACAATTAAGTTTTATTTAAATCTAACTAATATTAAAAATTAATTCAGCTCTTATATGTATAAATTTTAAAGATATTATAATGCCAATTAAAATAACATACAATTAATATTTTTTTAAGTAAAGTTTATTTGGTATTTTATATTGCATGGGATTCTACATTCTAAATTTGGCATTCTACATTACATGTTTTTAACCAAAAATTTATTTGTTAATTTGAAATAACGAATTATAATTTTTAAATCAATACTGAACTAATTTTTTCCACAATATAAAAAGTACATTAAATTATTTTTGAATTGGTATTATAAAAAATGTATCATAATACAAAGACAATTTTAAATAAAATGCATTAAATAACTAATCATGATAAATCTGATGTTAATAGAGCGTTTTAAATGACATTGACTGCTTAAATAATAAAAATACTATAAATAATATTTGCTTATGAATTGGCGTTACTGAACTTTAACTTACTGAAGATAATTCATTCATTAATATTTATTTTGATTCATTGTTTGTTAAAATATTTATATTTAATAATTTCATTATTCAGATACTAAATTGTAATATAATTATTTTTGACCAAAGATCAAAATGTAAAAAGATAAACAAATAAATTAGTTTCATGCTAAAAAGTTACATTTTTCTGAAAAAAAAATTAACAATTTTTCAAAAATAATTTATTTGCTACATTAAAAGTTAAATAAGCTATTTATCTTCAAATAAGTTTAAATATAAATTTCAATTACAATCTAAAAATACACAACAAATATTATAGATAAAATAATAATATATTTTAATAATAATTTATATACAATATATAAATAAAGATATATATATATATATATATAATAGTAAAGAAATATTTCAATTTGTCATAAAATAGAACATACTTTATAAACATCACCATAGGTACCACTACCAATACGTTGGATAAGGTCATATTCATCTTGAGGATTGCGTCTAGATATTTCAAGTCCTGTAGCAGATGCCATTTCAATTAACCACACATTCCGTTAAAAAATTTTAAACAAATAGTTGAACTTTTAAACTTCGTTTGCTGTTGTTCTATGACACACACATATTCAAGTCATCATTACAAACAGAAATAAAACAGTCGTTCGAATTAAGACAAAAAGTGTTATTAATATACGGGCCTAAAATACTTTAATAATGTTTCTGAATGCAATTACTTTAAAATTATATAATTTTCAGCAATAAATGATCGTAAACAACAAATCTGAAATTTAGACGTACATCCACACGTTCATACATCCACTTGTTTAATAACAACAGCAATATTCAGAGGAGGGAGGTGGAGGCTATGAAGAGAGGAGACAAGATTTGAAGCATTTTTGCTAAAACCGAAAAGATGGCTTTGCCTCTATTTCAAAATATCGATTTTTGTTTAATTTTAATTTGTATTATAATGAATAAAACCAACTCAAAATTATTAATTTAAACTACAGTAAAAATACATCGCCCTGTCGCAAAAAACAAGATAATCAATCAATTTGATAATATCTGTGCATATATATATATAACTCTGGAACAAAGTAAATTGTACTAATGGTAACAATAATTATCTTTTGCAATGAATAGAAGTAATTTATTCTAAGCATTATACAAATTAAAACTAATATAAATTAGACTATCATATTTCTTTATCGTTATTTTGTTTTATTGTGATATAGTTAATTATCTTTATTTCAACAAGTCAAGTAATGATTTGAGTTGTTCCATATAATAGATTCTTTTACAAACCGCCTCTCTATGCAATTTTATAATTAAATAAAGAGTTCGAAAGTTTTAATCAAATGCAGAGGTATGTTTTTACCTTTTTTCTGCTACAATAAGTAATTTTTTATTGGATTAAAATTTATTTAACTTATATAGCCAATCCTACGGGGCCGAATGGCCAGGTGAGTAGGGTTCTGGCACTCGGCTCTGTAGACCTTCGGTTCCAGTCCCGGCGGTGCCATGGATGGCTGTAGTGATTCGAATCCACCTTAAAATGTAGGCTCCACTCCAATATGACTGTAGAGCGCTTGATTCACCACGGAGCTGTTGCGCCAAAGAAGAATTTTAAATATTTTTTGAATTCAAGAAACGTAAAAATTATGTTCATTAGAAAATGTTTCTATTTTATTATATATTGCTTTTGTAACAGATGCACAAAATATTCTTTTTGATTTATTCGAAATATTACATATCTCCCCTTTTAATCTATTCGCTTCCCTTTCTGAGTCACGCCTCGCACATTGAGTAATATTGTATTGTTTTGAGAATTATGTTTTATTTAATTCCATATAGAAATCAATGTTTAAAATATTCAAAATCTCTTCATACTTATTGACTGTTTTGGTAGAAGCAATATTTCATATTAATCAGTCTCAATATACTGAATCGAGTTTAAATGTAATATCAATAAAATAATCACTATTTCTGTCAGTTAATTTCATTGATACATTCCACGGGTTATTAAATTATATTTACTGTTTCGGGACTTTATGATGAAATAAAAGTTATATATGTGTGTGTGTGTGTGTGCAGGGAGGCGATATTTAAACTAAAAACAACTTTCCTAGATGATTGCTTTCTGCCATATAAATAAATATAATCAAGTATAAAATTCATTTGTATTAAATATTCATCAACATGCACAGAATACGTAGTTTAGTTCATTTTGAGTTAAATATGCGCATACATTAAATTTAATTCTATCTATGAAATATACATAATAGAAAAGGTAAAGATTATTGAATTCTACGTATATCTAATGTTTAAAAATACCTGTCCATAAATAATTGTTAAATTTTAAATTATTTTATTTATTAAACAAATCGTTTCCGAGAGTTTACTTCTCTAAGCAAATCTTTGTTAAAATTTAGATAATATCTTAAATAATAAATAAAAGTACATATTTGACTGTACTTGTTCGTTCAATCATCAGATATTCATAAAGAAAAGTAAAAAAAAAAATTTCTCGTATATCGTAGCAGATATATATACATATATATAAAGATTATTAACTCGAACATCAAAACCTATGATCTTCAAAAGAAATCTTAATTTCAAATTATCATGAAATAGAATCGGAGTGACTGTTAAATTACTTATTCATGTAAAACATCCAGTATTGTGTATATACCAATAACAGCACGTCACTGAAATGGAAGATTTAACTATCCAAGCACACATGCCGAAGCACAAGTCAGTAGAGGTCTGTACTATTACTGAGTCCAGATTTTGATTCCTAAGTGACTGAATCAGATTGTTTCTCTGGCGGGAGTCAGAAATTCGCTATTATCTCAGTTACAACCATGAAAATACAGATTTGGTGAGTCAAACATATTTGCGTGGGCAGGTATTTCTTTTGAGTGGCCGCACTCTGTCACAACAAGCACCATTTCTGTTTAGATATGTAAGAGCAGCATTCTTTATCAAATTGTTCCTCCTGACACAAATGCAGTTGATAATTCTTTCATCTTAGAAGACGAAAATCTAGATTACACAGAGTTTGGTTTGACAAGAATTATCATCGTGAGGAGTCTATTATGCGTATGCGTTGTTCGTCTCATTCTCCGGACTTGAACCCGATTAAGCATGTCTTGGATGCACAAGAGAGAACTTAACTCACCTTCTGCAGCTTCACTTAACCCATCTCTGCAATTCTTCAAACTGCCTTCATACAGCAACGGGTTTTCCAGCCAACTGAGTTAATATTTTCATGAATATCTATGCTTTTATTACTTTCATAATATACTTTCATGCATATATAAGTTGTTAGAGGTAATCACACTCCATATTAAAGCTGATTACAAGATGAGTGTTTGGTATGTTTTTCTTTTGTGTATTTTCGAAATAAAAAATAAGCCAATTGCGTTTCATTTGTGCTTAATTTGTGAAGTATTGTTTGTTAATGTTTTTGCCGAATTTTTAAAAAATTTCATTGAATAGAAATTGTACTATCCCTTTTTATTCTGATTTAAAAAAAAAAAAGGGAAACCAATGTACTATATATTTGAACTTAAAAGGTATTGACTGAAGTTTAAAGGGAAAAGTTGACACAGAAGAGAAGAAAAAAAAGGAAACTAAGAAATTTGAATGAAAAAAAAATAAGGATATTTTATAGCCAAGTAAATTAAGGAATATATTTTTGTACTTTTATATTCGCAAGGTTTATTATGACTTGAAAGAAATTTTGTAAAAATTTCGCATTGAAATTGTTTCAGCACTTTTTGGCTCCTTTCTGAATTTCCAATTCCTTACACTGTTCGATAATTTTCCTTGGAAAAATTTCAAAATTTGTAATACCTTGGAACCCTATTGAACGATTCGAAGGAAATAAAATTAAAAATTTTCATTTAGAAAAAAATTGAATCAGGATATTAATATATTGCTTTGTCGTATAAATTCTTTAAAAATAAAAAGAGGGGGGCGGGCATTTGTCAAACATAAACTCTATTACATGCAATTTAGCAGAATAGGATTGTACTATGAAAGTATAATGTAGCATGAGACTCAACATTGAAATGTTAATAAGCAATGTTTTTTTTAATTTCAAGTATGTAATTTTATTAAAATGTTCTTGCTCTTGAAGTTGTGTTCTTCCTTGACAAATATTTTTCTCAAGTAATATATACTTAGTCGACCGAGATTTTGGAATTGAAATATTTACCGTTGTTGTAATGCTTCCCAGTAAAGAGAAACGAAGCTATTTCATTAACATCTATTTTGATTTTCTATCAAATCAACATTAAAATATAATGATGAGATTATTCAAATTATTAGATTATGAAAGTAAGAAAATGTTTGAACCATATTAATATGGATATATACTTTTTTTCGAAAGTTTAATATCAAGTGTAAAGCATTTAAAGATTCAGAACGCGAAATATAGACGGGAAAAATAAGCTTGTTTTTTGCGTATTAATTATAATGCAAAACTTACGCATAGGTTCTTTCAAGACTCAAAGAATTAATAACAATAAGTCAGTTTTTTTTTTTTAAATTTCGAATAAGTGACCGAATATATAAATTTTTGGATTTTAAAATTTAAATTTTCTTTATTTATTTTGCATAAATTTAATTTCTTATTCTTTCTGTCACAGATAAAATTTAACTAATTTCTTTCTTTGAACATAATTGTAGCTAAGGGGATAGTTTAATAAATTAGTATTTATTTATTTTCATATGTTGTTGGTATCAGCTGAAACTTTCATTTCTACAGAAAAAAAAATTAGGTATTTAATATGCAAAATGCACACAGGAAAGTAGGGCTTAAAAAGGAAAACATAAAAGATAAACCTATAAAATGAAATATTAAAAATCTCTCATTCCATAATTTCGCTCCCAATTACCTAATTCCAAAAGTTTTACAATCTAAAAGTAAGCACAAGTGAAAAATTAAACTTATTAGCTATTTAAGAATTTTATTATGATTTGAAATTCATTATACATAAGGCAGTAAATTAGCGTAGTGTAAATTCTATACTTATAAATTAGATAGTTTTATTTATAGTTTTACTGCCTTTGATTTTAAAGAATGTCAGAATAAAAAATTATAATTGCTCTTTCAACCCTTTGAATTTCCCATTTTTTTTTTTTTTTTTTTTTGCATAATTTATATTTAACACCAAAGTGTATTTGTAAACAAAAACTAATGACAAGATTTAATTACAAGAGATCAATCAATTAAGATTTTCTTTCATGTATTGAATCCATTGTTTTTAAAAACAATCAAAATACACAAATTTTATGAGTTAAGTTGAAAGAGAGTAAAATTCTGTTAAATACCATACAGTTCCTTCAGAATCTTTATTCCTTCTGCTCCTTATATTTTTTTTCTACGCCAGAAACAAATGAATTATCTTATTATAAAAAGGATTTTATTTGAAAGAGTATATGAGCCTTTACAAAAAAAAGTAATTTATTTAAATCGGTTATTGGGGATTTTTATTAAATATAATTCATTTAAATTGGTTAAGAAGTGACTATTAATATTTTCTTATTACTAAATTTTCTTTTTTTTCTTATCTGAAATTTTTTAAAAATTTAAATGTTTTGTGATTATTTTCATTAAATTAAATTTGCAAAATCATATTTTTTCCATTAATTGTTTCCGGTTACTCTCTCAGTTCTTTTTCTATTTCATAACAGTTGGAATGAATATAGTGACGTTTAATATGATATTTAGTAGCATTTTCTCCTTAATGTAGTTTTAAAGAGATATTTCTTATTTATTAAGTAGGATATTTGATCTATTGTTTTACGATTAACCTATGCAATATATAATCTTTCTTATTTTCTCAACAATTCTAGTTATAAATTATAAGTAATGCTTACTATAATTTCTAAATTATAGTAAGCAGTGGTAGTAAACATAAAATTAAAGATATATATATATATATGAGATAAAAATAAAAGCAAAGTAACTATTCATTTTTTAATGAAATTTCGATTTAAATAAAATAACGAATGAAACAGCTATTAAATCCTTAAAAATAAAAATACTGTTAATATTGGATTGTTTCACTTGAAATGAACTTTTTAGTATTGGCTGAAGATCTATTGAATATCTACTGGTATAAAGTTACATAATATTTTATTGCTTATTTTATTCTCTGTCTAATTATATATTTTATTCGCATATAGTTTCTAGAATTTTTAAGAAATTTTTAAACGAATAGAAACATGGGATCCCACAAAATCTGGATCATTTTATTGTATGAGTATAAACTTGGACATTCTGCTACCCAAGCAACAAGAATGCTGTAATGCTGTATTTGGGGAGGATACAGGTAATATATCCACCTTGAGACGGTGTTTGAGAAGTTCAGATCAGGAGATATCTGAAAATATGAACCCCGTAATAGACTTGAAAGCGTCCTCCATAATGACGTTCTGGAGGGAAAAGTTGAATCTAGGCCTTCAATAATTGTTAGGTAACTTGCTACTGATCTTGGAGTAGGTATAGCAACAGTTTCGAGACATCTTGCAGTGCTTCAAAAGGTGAAAAAACTTGACTAATGGTTCACACGAATTGACAGATAGGCAGGAATTGCAAAGCATTCCGATTCAGTATTCGGCAAATCATTTGTTTCTTTTTGGAGAGTATCATTACTTGTGTTGAAAAAGTGGATACTGTATGACAATCGTAAACACTCATCACACTGATTGGAAGTAGCTGAAAAGTCGTAACATGCACCTTATCCATCTTACATCCAAAGAAGACAATGATGACGGTTTGGTGGAATCAAAGGGGGAGGCATGGACAACAGCTTTCTAAGAATAGGCCAAAAATTGATGCACAATACTATTGTCAATAATTTATATTCTACTTTAGAATCTGTTGTCATCAGAACCAGCGTTGATGAATCGAAAAGACGTAATTCTTAATGATAACTCAAGAACTCACGTTTCTCAAGTTTCACTTCAAAATTTGAACGAGTTGAAATTTAAGGTCCTGCCTCATCCACCATATTTATTAGACTTGCCTCCTACTAACTTCCAATTCTTTAAATATTGCAAATCATTTTTAAAAATAAATAGCTTATTAATAATGAAGTTTTCAAAACAGCCTTCAATTATTTTATTGGCTCTAAATCAAAGGTGCTCTATAAAACTAGCATAAAAATGCTTCGTAATCCACAGCAGAAGTGCATTGATATAGATGGAGCTTATTTTAGTTAAATATGCTTAAACAATTTGTGTTTATAACCTTTTAAAAATTGTATACTCAAAAGTTTATTTCATATGGAACAACCTATTAAAAATTAATAGTTTTTCGCGACAAGTTTTGTATGAGTGATTAGCATGATTCATTTTGCTGATGAATGTTAATAATGTTTCATTTGTAAAATAATGTTATTCCAGGGTTTATATGTATCGCTTTCATGTTATAATTTTTGAAATAATGTTATTTTATAGTGAAATTGAGAAATAATTTCTAAATAAGCCTTCAAAATGTGTATAGGTTTTGCATTCAATACTTCTATCTTATTTATTAAAAATATTTCGTATAATCTATTCCAATTCACATTCATGAAACTATCATAACATATTATAATAAAAGATTACATCCTGCCTCTTCACAATTAAATAGTACATTGATTGAACAAATTTGCAAAAGATGACATTTCTATAAGCAAGTATTTCATTATTTCTGTCATATTCATGTCAATCCAAACTTTGTTTTCAGTGAACAAAAACTAAAACAATACGAAATAATGATGATTTTTTTTATAAAAAATTAAATTTTTGCTTTGAGATTTGATATTAATCAGAAATTTGTTATATTAGAAATACACTGAGTTTCTTGTAAGACTAAGAGTACACAGATACATCAAACCTTAGCTCAAGTATAAACTAGACTGAACGAAAGGTTCAGTTGGGCATTCATGAGACAGACTGTGTAATGCTCATTTTACCATATGCACTTTTGTAGCCATATGGACTTTCTTCGTATCGTAATTGTAGTGTGGAGTGATGAGACTCGATTCCAACTATATTATCTCATGGTAGACTTATAATATGGCCTAAGATGTCATGGATATTATGGAAAAAATCTACTACCAGCTTCCTTATTTGATTTATGGGAAACTGGCACTCATAAACCGGTTTCAAAAATAAAAACTTTTAAACTCTTTTATATCAAAAACAGTAAGTTGGTGAATTTTATATCAAAGAGATAAATTGGTAAGTTAGTGAGTTTTAAATAAAAGAGAATGTCTCCTTTTTTTTTTTTCATTGTTAGCATGGATATCAGTAAAATATATTTCAATGTGAATAATCATCCAATAGGTTGTTTATTTAGTATTGCATAAATATTAAGCGATGCAATGTATATATATATATATATATATATATATATATACCTGGTCGTGCGGCAGACATAGTTAAGGCCAGATGAACAATTGCATGATACTAATTAGAAATCCCTAATTTATTGGCACTTCAGTGTATAAAGTGATCTATTACCTTATTAAGGACGTAGATGAATGCTTAATGGGGGGGATTGAAAACTGGATGATTTCTAATATAAAAACCTAATAAAAAATTTCTTGACATTTTTCGGGATCTTTATTTTTTATTCGACTTTTTAATTTTGTTTTAACAATAAATTAAAATATTTTTTTTTTCCAAGAAGTCAAATTTCCTTGTTAACTAAAATCTTCAATTGTTTAATATGTTTTAAATAATTTATTTAAGCTTCTGCGCGTAGTAGAAATTCCATTTCGAAATAAAGGATATTTTATGGCATAAGTTAAGTTGTCATTCTTAATAAAAGAGTAATTATAGGTTACGAAAAGTTGTTTCATAAAGACATTTTTTAGATAAAAATGGAAAGAATAATTTATACCTACCACAGAAAATTTTAATTTACAAGAAATATTTTAAAGCACACTTCATAAAACTTTCATTTAAACTTGAAATCATTTATTCCTTTCCAATGAAGACTTTCTTAATTAGAAAAAAAAATTGTCCCTACATTTTGGTATAATTTAAAAGTTTAATTTATAATTTATAATTAGTAATAATTGTTGTACTGCTACTTTTCTTTCTATAAATTCAAAACCCGCTGTACCTTCCTCTATTCTGCTTTTGTTGTTATAAAGTTTGAATCGTTCTGATAGTTTTAAAAGACAGTGAATGAATTTATTCATCATTTTTAGACAGTGAATGAATTTATTCATCATTTTTAGACAGTGAATGAATTTATTCATCTGTCTTCCTTAGAATTGGCTCCTAATGGATTAGAACTGAGGGTTTTAAAAGTTAAGTAAGATGTATTCATATAACAAATATGACTTAAATATTTCATTCAGTTCATTTTTATATATTTGATTATATTAATTTTTAATGTTTTCGTTATTGGATCTTTTCTGTCAGTAAATATTGAAGTTTTAGCACCCAGAACTTTTCTCAAAACCCTTTTTTTTTTTTTTTTTTAAATAGTTTGATTGTCTGTATATTAGAATTCGTATGGATTTCAGAATCATCCGTACGAACTTGCCTATAAATATCTTATGTGCCAAAAATATTGCTTTTCTTTTTAAAAAAATCTGAATTTAAAACTCCCATTGAAAAATTATTGGTTACATATTATGTTTATTTACTTCTATGTTAATATAATTTTGAGAATTTACTTCGGACAAGCTCCCTAATTCGAATTTACAATTTGTATTTTCAAAATAGCTAAGGTTTATATATTTTGTAATAACAGGTGTATGTTTAGCTTATTTATTTGTTCCCATTTATTTTGAACAATTCAGCTGCTGTCTTTTTTAGAGAAATGAATGCTTCCAATAATGCATATTTTGATTTTACTGTTTATTAATGGTAACATAATATAAATGAATTTCTCATCCAAATATAAAATTTTTTTTTCATTAATTTAGCTGTTTTCTGCATAACCTTCTAAAAGTTGTTTGAATGAGAAAGAATAAAACTATAAAAATATTTCATTGATAATAAAATATAACAACTTTCATGGTTTAAATAGTTTTTGATACAGTACTTTTAAAATAAATGAAAATATTCTTTTAGGTTTATTAATGAAACTGTAGGAAATATATATTAGCGCTTTATCCACATTACAGTATGACTTAAGAAAGAGTCGTACAAGTTATGTAATAAAATGTATATAAAATTAAGAAAAGTAATACTGTAAAAAGTGCAGAACATAATTTAATATTGAAAACATAAATACGTAATGCTCGTTATCACATCTTTTATTATAACCAAGCAAATTACATATATATATACCGGTAGGTTCATTGATTTAAAAAATAGCAAAGAATACAGCTATAATAATTTTTTTACACCATAATAATTTAATAATGATGATTTACTCTTTAATTTTCATTTAAAATTGTTCATTTATAACATCTATTCTAGAAGGTCTCTTATAATATAAAGTATGGAACAGTCGTGTATGGAACAGTTAGGAAATATTAAATAGTTTTTTTTTTCTAAAATTCTTAACATAATCTGACTTGAAAGAACTGCTATAAAAACATAAAATTAGGATTCTACTTGAAGTATAAATTTTTTATAATTACGATGAGCCATCCTTAAAATTATCAAAACAATAATGACTTAAGAATTTTCATATAGCGAATACAAAAAAAACCATAATAACAAAACAAATCCAATTTTAGTTTAGCTGATTAAATACTTGACATATGTCATGAAAACAGCTAGTTCTAAGTAAAAAGAAAATGTTAGTGACTTTTTTTTTCTCAAATGTATCGATATATTTTCTTTTTTTTTTTTTTTTTTTACATAAAGGTAAATATGATAGCATTAAAAAAATTTAATAAATCCAATAAGTAAAATAAGAAAAGTAAAAATGTCATTGCTCAATCGGAGGAATTTTTTACATATAAAAAAAGGATGGATTCTGATTACGTTGCTGAATTTGCTCTTGGATACTTTTCTTTATTAACACATCAACATTTTTCTTATGCTGCATAAGCTGCCGAAGTCTTTTGGTGATTGCCCTTCACGAAGAGAAGTCTGAAATAAAATTCAAATCATTTTCATCCAAGCAAAGTAAATATTTTTTTTGTACAAATACGGGGAGGGGGGACCCATAAGTAAAATAGTGTTCTAATCTATAAAGCGCAAGCCAATTAATCTATAACTTTGTTAATGTTTTCGTTGGACTGGGCATAATTGAATATCAAAACAGTTATTATTAAATATATATCTATTAAAAATATGAATATTAACTTTTTGACGGTTACAATGATTCTGGTATAAAAGAATAGTTGTAGAAATCATCTGATTTCTTTTAAAGCTTGAATATATCATAAAACTTTACGGGCTTTTGCATTCTCCATCAGTATAGAATTTAACCATTTTATTATAAAAACAGCAGGATGAGATTATGGCTATTAAATAATTAAAGTCTCCATAAACAAAAGCAATATGATAAAAATTATTTATGACAGTGGTGTATAAAAAGTTTTAGATTTGAAATTTCGGGTATGTTTAATTTTAAGCACTCCACGGATTGTTTATATGTAATAACTTTCTTTTAAAAATAATTTATAAACACAATGTTGATCCTATTGTTAATTTAAAAATTTTCCTTTTATTTTGCTTTGTGACGTTATTTTGATGAAATGATGAAGTGTGTGAAGAATGCGAGGCACGCAGCCAATTTTAGTGACAGCACGTTTAAGGACAGTGCCCTATCTAGTGAAGAAGTGTTAGCGATAACAAAGTCAGCCACTGCGGAAGACCTTTGAAATTATAGTTCAACGTTCTTGCTATTGAACTACAAAACTAAGAAAAATATATTCTGAAACTGAAATACTCTGAATATATTCTATTTAGTTTATCTCCAAAAAAATCAGATATTAAAGAAAAAATGAAGTATTGAGAGAATTGTGAACAGAAAATTAAAAGAACTTGTAAAAGTAATTCATGAATGTTTTATTATATTTAACTGAAAATACTAAATTATCGTATGAGTAATTGCTTTTTCAATTACCTACCTGCACTATTCAATTGAATTTATCTGTCAAATCAATCAATATAAGAAAAAATCGAGAGCGTTGAGAACATCATAAGATTAGTTAAGATAATATAAATGAGCTAGCACCACAGAAAAATACAAATAAAGAGAAAATACTGAATAATAATATGAAAAAATAATTAATTTAATGTAAAAACAACTGAGCTAAATAACCAAAAGGGCAATTCAACTACTGGTAAACAATAGAGTTTAGAATGATATACAATATTTTCTTCTTTTTTAGTTAATTCATCTCCATTTGTTTTCGAATTCCTTTGATACGCAAATTTTTCTAGTTAACAAAAACCAATTTTCTAGTTATTAAACACCAATTTCGAAAATTTCTATTTTTAAACGTTATTGATTGAAAGTATTCAATCATCAATCAGATTATGTTTTCTATTGTTTTATTTGGGATCTGATTGGCCGAATGACTAGCTCTCTGGCGGTCGGTGCCACAGGGTTCGAGACCCGGCGGTGCCATGGATGTTTGTAGTGGTTCAAAATCTACTTTAAGCTGTAGGTCCCGGTCTAATATGACTGTTGGGCGTAGGGATGACAATCCTACCCAGTAAAAAGAAAACATCTCTCGTCTTGAAATCTGCTAGTAGGTAGACAGCCTTAGCCCACCATGGGGCTGTTGCGTTATTGATGATGATTGTTTTATTTGTGATCGCGTTTTTAAATTCTTTTTGCTTTTATTCTACATTAAAAAAATTTCAAAAAATGCTAGAATTTATAATAATTAACTAAAGTTCATAATTCACTCAAATATTACAGAAGTAAGAAATTAATCAAGCCAGGTAAATTTTAAAATTTTGTAGATGTTTTTATGCTATATTAAAATCTAAAGATAAAATAACTTCTGATTTTCAATTCGAATAAATACATTTATCTCTTTAATAGATATGTTGAGGCATATTACTTTAAAGGTATTTGCTGTTTTCACTTGAATTTGATAATGAAGATGTTTTTAAAACTCAACAGCATAAATCTTTTTCTTATCTAAATTATTTGGACAAAATGCCAAAGACTCACGAGAATTTCCTTACAGCTCAAACAGAAAAAAAAAAAAGGAGAATGTTGCATAAAATGTTTTTAAAGGGGGATTAATAGACTTACAAATGCAAGAAACGTTTCGCTTATTTCCGAGATCTTTTAAAGTGCTTACGTAAGAGATTTTACGGTATCGGCTTATCTTGAAATGTCGCGTCAAAAGTAAAAGAAATAAAAAATTAAAAATACCTTATGTGTTTATGGAAAATGTTTTTTCGGAGGATAAGTAGAATATTTGTGTTAAAAGAAACTCCCATACTTTTATCACCTACCTTTTTTTTTTTTTTTTTTTTTTTCGATTTTAATAAATCAAAATTAAAAAAGCAAAGTTTTCAATCAAAATTGTATGACTTTTTCCTAACATTAAACAAGAATTATTCTTCATATGCATCTGCTTAAATTTTAAAGTATAATATCAATATATGTAAAGCAAGTTTGTTTTGATAAAAGTAATTATTATAGCATGAAATTTATTATGTATAACATATTTAAAGGACCCTCTTCGTGCTTTGATAGATTTAATGATAAATTATGAATTACAAAATGTTTTCACTTCAATTGGTGACATCTAGAAAAATATTGCATTCAACTTCTTCCTGAATTTTATTTAAAGATTCTACATTTTGATTCTACTTTTAAATCATGTAGTTGTATTTTCCTTCCGTTTTAGGAATTCGGGAAATTGAATACTTAATGAAGTTAAAACATGCACGAATACATTATTGAGTGAAACCTTATAATGCAGTATTATCTTACAGGGATTGCAGTTTTAGTTCCAATGAAGCAAAACTCAAGTGGAATAAAAAAAAGGAAATCGTTCGCTAATGCCCTTCGCTAAATGTTTATTTTTAATTTTATTGATAATCGTTTGAAATATTATCTTTATAAGTTTGAACAAAAACGACACACACATGTTACTCACACATTGTTACAATAATTCTATCGATTTACTTATTGGAAATTTAATTTTACAATTTTATAGCCATTCAATATCTTCATTGAAAAGTTAGATCCACTGGATATTGAAACAATGGATATAAAATCAAGCATTTATTATTATTAATCTAAAAAAAATATAGTTATGAAATATTTCCTAATATTATTTTAATTCCAATATAAAACGAGAATTTGAACCTTAGTCAAGTTTTCAAAATCATTTAACTTCAAAGTGGAAAAGAAGATAAATACTATTTTTAATTTATATATTTGATAATAAAACTACATTCACTTTTAACTTACGTTCATTATTTTTTCACTGAACAATGAACAGATAAAAAAAAACGAAATTTTTAATAAAATAAGGCTTTTATGCCAATTGTTGTTGTTGTCGTCTGATGGAGCACCCGTAGGTAGAAGTCTGACTTCTGCTCCGTGACGCTCTTACAGTCATAGGAGGCCGGGACCTACAACTTAAAGTGGATTCCGAACAACTACAAACATCCATGGCACCGCCGGGACTCGAACCCGAAACCTGTGACACCGAGCGCCACAGCGCTCGACACTTGACTATTTAGGCCCCTTTATGCCAATTAAATAAATTATTTGTTACAACGAAATCATTTATTTCATTTTATTTCCTTTTTTTGTTTATTTTATTCCTTTATGTTTATTTTTAAACAAAAATAAATCCATGAATACTTGAATATAACTCTTGGTTCTTTTATTTTCATAATTTTTTTCTATACAAAGCGAGAAAACACTTTCTCTGCAGAAGAATAACACTTAAGATAGCTGACGACATCAGAGCAAAAGCATTTTCTACATTCAGGCTCAGCCATTCATCCTTTTTCTCAGTCAAGGCTTCTCAGTCAAGACTTTTGAGTAACTTTAATACAGCTAATGTACATGTGCCTTAACAACTTAAAGTGGGATCAACAGAATTGTGTTTTTCTCTTTTTTGCGGTTTTGTTTAAATACGCTATTCAAATTGTGAAATTTCAGAATGGGGTGTATATTCCTCTGACTTCCAGACTGTTTCAAATATTCGAAACACAAAGTATTTTACTTTATTTTAACCTTAATACAATTTTCGAAATCAAACATAAAATGAAAAAATAACACAAATAAAAGAAGAATGGAATTTTATGAATTTTGGAGTTCATTTCGCTGACATTCAGAAGGCACTCACAACTATTGAACAATTTTCTCGCAGCCATTCTCCAGCTATTCTACCATTTAAAAAATCCCAAAGGCTAATGACGTTCCAGGATGAAAACATTTATTCAGTCAGCGGTTTGTTGGAGTTCATCGTTATTGAAGTAATTAGGAAGCCACAAAGGACGATTCCATCTGATGTTCTTTTGGTCGCTAACCTCGTTTCTCCCACAGAGACGCTTGATCTAAATTTTCTTCCTCCTTGTTATTTTTTATTTTCTGTCTACCCTCGTATTTTCTCCTCTAATTTTATTTGACTTTTATTTTCGAGTGATGGGAAAACGTTATTTCGAGCAGTAATAAGGTACCCTACAGTTTTGTGGATTTTTTTATTGTTAAACAGAAATTGATAAGTTAGATTGAAAAATTCATTCACTTCATTTTAGCATTTCATAGCCATCAGTTAGAAGTATTGAAATAATAACTAAAAATATGTCGTTACCACATGCACATATTTTTATTCTTAATTTGTTGAATGTAAGGAATTCTTAAATAAACAATTTAATAAATTGAAAAGTAAAAATATTTTATGACTTGTTCTCTTTCTGAAGAAATTAATAATTCCTTTTCTTATAATTGAAAATATAGTCTAACATTTCTTCTGTTCGATATTTTTTATTTTTGTGTGCTTTCCACTTTATTCTAATTATTTTAACATTAATGATTGCTGTGAAACTAAGAAAAAGAAGGGATATTTTGACTGCTAAAATTTTAGTAGTTCTGATAATAAAGAAGCAAATAAAAACATTTTAAACGAGAATTCTTTTTCGTTCCTATTTTATTAGGAACTATTAAAATGCTAGTTGTAGGATTATTAGTAGGATTAAAGAATGTTTATTATCCAATTTTACCATTCTAGTATGGTAATTCATTTTTAAAACTAATGTTAGATAAACAATTGTTATTATGCGTGTTAACGTTAACAATGAAATTTAATCCTTCTTGTATGGTGCTTAATTTTTAAAACAAATATGAATGTAATTAATTATTCTCATATGCTAATGAAAAGCAACAAAAATTGAACAGAGTTCCTTAAAAAAGTTATCATCGTCATCAGTAGCACGACAGCCCAGGGTGGCCTTTCTGTGAAGAGATTTCCATGCAATCCTCAGAGTGACAATGGTCCTCGATTTCTTACAGATAATTAATTAAATAGAATGCAAACTTAACAATTTGCATTAATATACGATCTCATTAATATTTGATAATATTTTTATTAATGTATTCAAGTAGTCGAATGAAAATGTAACATAATTGGAATATTTAATAACTTCAATATTAAGTAATGACAGTTGTTCATTAAAAAAAAAAAAAAATGTTTACTATATTTAGATATAAATGTTTTGCTATAAAATCTTTTTTTTTTTTTCAAATGCTGAGTCGTGGTTACAAAGAGAAACTGATTCCTAAAACCTATCGATAATAGAATATCAGTTTAAGAAACTTGGAATTCAAATTTACAAATACATTTTTTAACACAATATTTATTAGAAAAATTACTTTTCTTCAAATGTTTCTTGATTAATAAAATAATTATTTAAAATTCATTTAGCATGAAAGTTTGATTGGCGTTTTTAAATGAATTAAATTAATTTATGCAATGAGATTGAAATCCTGCATGGAAAAAGCGAATGGGATGTAAATTAAGTTGCTTCACACAGCGCAAACTAAAATGCATTCCCTTTATCCCTTATTTTACACATTTTAAGAGACGTTCCGTTAATGAGTTTGATTTAAAAGATTTTTCCTAGTTTAAAATACTTTTAAAAAAAAGCGCGGGGATAAATTTTGATTGATCATTTAATCAGTGTCCCCTATTAGATATTATTAGAGTGAATATATGTTTAAATCATGAATCACTGCTCTTATCGAATATTCGAGACAACGAACTTCAAATTAGAAAACAATAACATGATGCATACATATTCAACTAATCAGTCTTAGAAATAATTTGATTTAAAAAAAAAAAAAAAAAAAAAAAAACCTAGAAAATCTGGATAAAATTCATTGGATAAAAAAATTCTACAACTGAACTAACGTGGAATACTTCTACAACTTGGCTATGAGAAAAGAAAACATTTAAGCTATGTATTTTATGAAACGCACAACATTGTCTCATCGAAAAGCCTAATGTTGTTCAAAACTTAATCAGCCATTAAATCTTTGTTTTGCCCTACTTCCTAGAGACGTTAGTTGGTAGAAAATAAGGCTTTTCAAGAATTGATCACAGTATTAGAATGAAAGGTTTACGGTTTCAGTATGAAGAAGAAAGAAAAGGAAAACATCGTAGTTCCTGCGTGTTTTGGGGAGCATTTGCCTGGTAGCACTCGTATGAAGAGACCACTTCAAGAACAAAGGAAAGATCTTAGTGTTGAATTGTTAACATTCCCACAATACTGGGCATATCCTTGATACTTATGTAGCATTTACAATTATTTTATATATTAATTTCTAATAATAATTAAAACAAAGGAGAGATATTTAAGTTCCTTTTTTTCATTTTTCTTCATGTTTTCGGAAGAATCACGATCAAACATTTTTAATTCACTTAATAAAAGTCATATAAAATTTTCTTAGATAATTTCTAACTAGTATTGTCTTATAATTTGGCAGGGGGAAAATAGTCAATTCAAAAATACAAAACTGTTTAACCAGTAATTGGTGCAATTTACATAATGGATCTTCAGCATTACTAAAAATTCAAAAAAGGGAGATATTTTTATTTATGTTACTTTACACTTCCGGAATATATAATTAATCTTTTATCAATACTACTTTCTATCATTACTAAACTTGTTTAAAAATTAATGAAATTTTTTCATTTAAAAACATTATTGGTCCTGTTGGCCGAGCGACTAGCACTCTGAGAAGCTCGGTGCAGAGGATGCTTGTAGTGAGTGGTTTGGAATCCACTTTAAACCGTAGGTCCCGGTCTAATATGGCTGTAGGGCGTAGGGCTGACAACCCTAAAAAAGGCCTGTCTCGAAATCTGCCAGTAGGCAGACGGTCCACTATGGCGCTGTTGCATCAATGAAGAAGAAAAGCCTTTTTATATTTATATTAAAAGTATATACACTGAAGTGACAAAAGTCATGGGATAGCAATATGCAAATTTTCAGATGGCAGTAGCATCGCGTAGAACAGTCATAAATGCGCAGTGCTTTCGCAGAGCTTTCATTTCTGTTCAAGTTATTCATGTGAAGAGGTTTTGACGTGATTATGACCGCACGACGGGAATTAACAGACTTTGAACGCGGAATGTTAGTTGGAGCTAGACGCATGGGTCATGCCATTTCGAAATCGTTAGGGGAATTCAACATTCCCAGATCCACTGTATCAAGAGTGTGCCGAGAGTATGAAATTTCAGGCATAACATCCCACCATGGACAGCGCAGTGGTCGACCGCCTGCACTTAACGACCGAGACCGGCGACGTCTGCAAAGAGTCGTAAATTCTAACAGACAAGCAACACTGCGTCAAATAACCGCAGAAATCAATGTGGGACGTACAAGGGACTTGTCTGTTAGAACTGTGCGGAGAAATTTGGCTTTCTTGGGCTATTCTAGCAGAAGACCGACTCGAGTGCCTTTACTGACAGAACGACATCGCTTGCAGCGACTTTCGTGGGCACGTGAGCAAATCGGTTGGTCCCTAGATGAATGGAAATCCGTGGCCTGGTGCAATGAGTCACGATTTCAGTTGGTAAGAGCTAATGGTAGGGTTCGAGTGTGGCGCAGACCCCACGAAGCCATGGACCCAAACTGTCAGCAAGGCACTGTTCAAGCTGGTGGTGGCTCCGTAATGGTGTGGGCTGTTTTTTCATGGCATGGACTTGGTCCTCTGGTGCGACTGGACCGAACATTGACTGGAAATGCTTATGTTCAGCTACTTGGAGATCACTTGCAGCCATTCATGGACTTCAGGTACCCAAACAACGATGGGATTTTTATGGATGGCAATGCGCCATGTCACCGGGCCACAACTGTTCGCGATTGGTTTGAAGAACTTTCTGGACAATTCCAACGAATGATCTGGCCACCTAGATCGCCCGACATGAATCCCATCGAGCATTTATGGGACATCATGGAGAGGTCTGTTCGTGCCCAAAATCCTGCACCATCAACGCTTTCACAATTATGGACGTCTATCGAGACAGCATGGCTCAATATTCCTGCAGAAGACTTCCAACGACTTGTTGAGTCCATGCCACGTCGAGGTTGCTGCACTCGCCGGGCGAAAGGAGGGCCGGCACGATATTAAGAGGTATCCCATGACTTTTTATCACTTCAGTGTACATTTAATACGAACATTTTACTGTTTATAATTTATTATAACTGAAAATAACTGTTATTGCGTGATTAGTGTGGAATGTTTGAGTAATCGATGTCAAGAGTTAATACTTTATAAAATTCAAATGTTTGGCCAGAGACACGCGGTGAAATCCAAAACAATTTAGAAGGAAGTACAGGAATAAAAGTAGTATGAAATAAGGAAGTTTTCTATCAGCGAAAAGATTAAATAATACTTCAAAACAGAACGCAAGTTGTAACCGTAAAAGTAATAATATGACGAATAAATGCCGGTAATAAGAAGAGAAATGGAGAACGGGGAGGAAAGAATGGAAAATAGAATGCAGTAAAATGAAAGCAGAACCCATTTTGGTCAGTTGAAGATACCATAAGTGCCAGTTCATGAATGAAGATCAGACAAAATAAGTTCTGCAACTGACTTGATATAAAGAATATGTAATAGATTTATTGAAAACCTTTAGTTTTGAAGCAGTAACATAATTATCAACAAAAGATTTTAAAAAACTAAAAATTAAGCAAAATAATTTATATTAAAGGGCTTCGACAGAAAATTTATTGCACAGATCATGTTGTAAAAAAAAATTTAATTAAATTAAAAATTAAATCCATTTTTCATTCAAGAGTAGGATTTTAAAAAAAGGAACTAGATATCGCTATCTTAGTAAGAAAGCATGTCTTTTAAATAATATAAGCTGTACAATTGCTTTTGAGAGAAAATTGTGCAGTTTTTTTGAACAGGAATTATTTCTAAATTTTATGAACATTATTTAATAGTGACTCCTATGTGAATAGAAGTACAGAATTTATTCTTTCTATATTTAAAAGAAAATTCAAGAAAAAAACATATGGAAGAAACTGGCTAAAGAAAAAAATATTTTTCAGAAAATATAGTTAATACAAGTTTTTCGTTTATAATGAATTAGATTTAATATTTAATTGAAAAAACACCTGACACGTGAAATGAAACATATTTTAAGTAAAATAAAGATTTGTTAAGATACAAATTTGGAAAAAGTATATTCTTAATTCTTCAACACGTTTTTGGGCTCCTCTAATTTTTTAGAGATTATCAAAGATTATTATGTCTTAATAAAAACACAATAATTATAAACTGAATTTATTTTAAATCATAACAAAATAATTGTTAAAATTACAAAGTAAACTTCATTATTTATTAGTTTTTTAGTTATCAAAAATTTTTTGAAATTCCAAAATAGTGAGTCTGCTTAAATAGTGAGATAAATATGGCCCCAATATTAAAATACCCTTTATAATAGGTAGTTTGAAAAAAAAATGCTAAAATATTACGTTTTGAAATTTAGGTAGTAAAAGTCTGATTTTATAGTAAAATATAAGTTTATGATAGATAACTTTTCTTTAATGTCAGAAGTGTAATTCTAGGGTGAAATTGTACAATTGGCAAATATTGGAAACATTGGCAAATATTTTTTGAAATTTCGTCTTTACAGGATGTAGAAGTGCATTCTTAATAGTAACCGAAATTTCTTCTGGGAAATCCTTTTTTTTTGATACATTTCTTAACTTTCAAGATTTTCCAAGCATTATATAAAGAATTAAAAAGTAAAAAATTGCTTTAACGATATTCAGTTTGTAGCTAAATATAGTCATTTGATATATCACATGCATGAGAGGTATTTGAAAAAGAGGTTTTGTCCAGTTCACATATTTCACTTCTCATACGTGAAATTGGGAATGTAAAGTGATTTCGTTTAATATGTATGAGCCAACAAATATTTAACTTATTTGAAATTATTTTTTTTCAAATTTTATTGGTAATGTAAGGCGGCGTGGAATCCAAATCCATCGGTCATACATACTATGATATGTATGACCGATGGATTTTGATTCAATATTCAATATTGAATCAAATTTGGACAATGTTTTTCAATATTCAATATGTTTTCATTCAATATTACGTTTTTATCAAATGGTTGTTATTGTAAAAATCTCAAGTATAGTACGTGTTTAAAGGTTTAAAATACAGTAAGAAAATTTGAAGCTTTTATACCAAAGCATTCGTGAAGTAAATTTACAATTCTAGAAGTTTCAAAAAAATATGGATGCTGGTTAAACATCTTAGAAGACTGAAAATATAAATGAGGAAATAGAAGAAAAGCAAATAGAAAGAAAACAGTCATATTCCAAAGGAAGAAACGGAGAAAAGAGTGACTAAGAATGATATATGAATGGAAATATAAAAGAGAAGATGCAAACTAAAGCATAAAAATGTGTATAATAATATTCAAGATTCCCGTTTTTTAAGCATATGAAGTACCACAAATCCTTGAAAAATGTTCAGAAAACCTTGAAAAGCATTACCGGATTCCACGTAAGTAGCCGACTACTGTAAATAAATTGACCTGTAAAATTGTTAGCCCATGTGATTTATTGCAATAACAGACAGTTTTTCGTATGCTAAATGCCTAAGCATTGGAGTTCGATATAAAACATTAGTTATGAAGGATATATATATGTTATAAAAACAGAATTATACAAACTGTTATTTGAAATAGTAAAGTCATTTATCCTGTTTCATTTTTACTGATAAATGTTTATGGCAAAAGACATAGAACCTATTTGTTGCTCAAATTCTAGCATAAAAATTATACAATTGGAATAATTTTTACCAAATTACAAACTAATTATATATTTTATAAAATGATTCAGTGATATAATAAAAATAGTCTTTGCAATATTTTAATAATTCTAGGATTGTTTCTTCCATGTCTTGTAATACAAAACAAAACATTATATAATGAATATGCATTCTGTGGTATGCATGGCCGTTTGATGCTTACCTGATTGAGCGAATAAGGAAAAATACATATTTTTCAATACCAGATAACGTTAAAAGTAATTTTTAAATAATAGATTTTATTCTCATATATCTCTATGAATGCCAAAATCTCATTTTAAATTTTGACTATATAATTTGCAAATTTTTTTTAACAATGAAGTATTACTGCGATGCACATTAATAATGAAGTATTATGTTACTGTGTGACATGCCTTTTTTTTTGTCACATACGTGATCATAAATAAAAATTACTGATTAACAAGTCTCAAGATATGGAATTTTTATTTTTAGAATTTATCTTCCTCTTTTACTTTACACACTTCATGAAAATAATTTGATAAACTACATAATTCGTATTTTAGTAGAGTTTGTCGTATTTGCAATTGACCATGAAACAGCTACTAATAGTTAATTAAAGTAAGTAAAAAGAGGCATTTATCTAATTTTAGACATTTTTAAGAAAGTATGAGAATTTGAAACCTTTAAACAATATTTTTAATATTATATGAAAGAAATTATTCCCGAAATCTTCATAACGTTAGGATTAATATTATTATCTCGATATACGATCTTGTTTCCTATAAATTGCGGAAAATACTGTAGCAATTTCTTAAAATATCAAAAGAGTTGTAAAAGTAACAGTTTTAACTATACAAATCATTGTTGTTCTCATAGATGATAGTTGATATTGAAATACCTTCTTTAATAATAATTATTACTTTCAAATTCTCTCTGATTGATTTGTATAACGTATACAATTTTTTGTTTAGTTTAATTGTGTCACTAAGCAATCAAATGTTCACCTTTTCAATAAACGTTATCCGAACAGGTTTTTTTTATTATTAGTTTTTCGTTTTTCTCGGATGGCTGAAATTCAGACATGCTTAAATGTGGAAATTTACATAAGAGTGAATAGTATTTAAAAGGGTTTTTCTTTGTTGTAAACAAAACGTCGCGATTCAGCTTTTAAAGACATGCGCTTGCTTTGGAAACTCGGACCATTTCTATTTTCAAGTGGCTATCTAGGTTTAGTCTTCATCACGTCACACTTGAATGTAAAATTTAATTGCGTTTTGCAGGAATTACGCTCTTTGAAGAATTTTCCTTCTTAACCAACGTGATCAATAAAGGTTCAAACACAACGATTATTTAAAAGTTGTTACAGTTACCAAACCAAACAGTATTTTATCTTACCTGTACTAATCACTAATTTTAGTTTACTGCCTAATTGCTTTTGGAAGCTGAAAAAGATTTCGACAAAGTAGTTAAATCAGCAAATGGTTCTCATCAACAAAGTAAAAGGAGTATATATTATGAAAAAATGCTGTTGTGAACAAAATAACA
>BPLR01009685.1:0-54078 GCA_021605095.1 Caerostris extrusa | reverse complement strand
ATTTGCAAGCAAGGTAACTTTTTTCAATAAACCAAATTAGAAACTGGATATTTAGTAAATTTGTAGGGAAAAAAATATGCCAATTACGTTGTAAATAATACTGATGGAAAAAATCTTGACATTTAATGTGTTATTATAATTTTTTTTACTTTTGCAATTTAAAATTTTTAAAAACGGGAAATATTTTTAATGTTGTAAATACTACAAAAGTAAAGTTAACAATTCTTGTAATTTTCTGTAATTTTCTTCATGATGAAACTTGATTTATAAATTATTACTTTTTCTTGACTTTTCTTCGCAATATATAATAAAAACGATTTTTATTTCAGCTAAACATACCATGTGTTTTTGATCTATTAAAAAAAAAAATGGTTGTTGATCAGATTGCTATATGTAGCCCTTTTTTTTAATAAAAGATAGCTAAATATATCGATCAACCGTAGAAATTTAAAAAAAATTTATGTGTTTTTATCTCATCTTTATTCACCATAACTTTAAAATTGAGGTATAACTGAAATGAAAAAGAACATTTTCACAATTTGACTTTTTATAAGAAGTTCATTGAAAGTCCCAAGCATAATGGACATAAAGAGCAATTTAAAATATTTTTATTAGAAAAAAAGTGAGGTTGAAAAAAAAAAAAAACTAAAAATCTCGGAAAAGAAATTAATGTAATAGAGAATCTAAAATTGTAAAAAGAAAAAAAAAAAAAAATAAAGCATATTTCGAATTGATTTCGGTAGATTTCATTAATTTTGCTGAATAGAATGAAAGAAACCCCATTTTCAAATATCATTTTACTATTAGAATGTATTTCTAATAGAATACTTCAATACTTCATTTTCTCGAGTTACTGTAACTTTACAACTTTACAACTTTATTAAACAGTCTTCCAAGTTGTCAATTACTAACTCTATTTTACAGAAGAGCAATAAACTTTATGTTTCCAAAAAACGCCATTGAGGTATAAAAACAAGTAAAAATCTTTTTTTTTTTAATTAATTAAGGTTTTTGGTAATATGAAATGATGGGATGGATTTTAATTTATTTTTTCTAAGTTAATTTTTATTTAGTTATTACTTTTTTTTGTTAGAATAAATTTGAAATTTTTTTTTTTATGTGAGAGAAACATGTTATTATAGATTGTAAGGATATTTTTACACGCCTATTTTTATTATATTTAAGCCTATTTTTTTTTTTCAAGTAAGGGAGTCTTGTAGTTTTTTTCTTCTTTTGGTGAAAAAGCACTCTTGCTAACGAGAATTTGTGGAATTTTTTCGAAGGTGTGGTAAAGACTTTAAATAAATGATAACTTGCGGAAAAGACATGTATTACTTTTGAAATTCATGCATTACAATTTTATTGCACAAATATGTAAACTAAAGCTTAAAATCTCTACAAAAAGTGAAGGTTGTTGAAAAATAAGCTTAATTTCGTATTTTTACGAATGTTTATTTCCATCGCTTAACTATAAACCGATTTTTAATACATGCGTTTGAATTATGTAAAAAATATTGAATGATTTGTATATTTTTCCTAAACTTAATTTTGACACTTAAAAGGGAGAAATTTGAGAGAAAAAATTCGAGATTCTTAGAAAGATCAAATATTCTCAAAATATTTTATTCATGATTAAATATTTTTAGAAACTGAAATGTTTGCATCCATTTTTTATATTTTAATATCAATATATTCAATATTATTGCAATCATTTTTAATATTTTGATAAATGTGAATCATTTGCCATTAAAAAGCTTGATGGAAGCAAAAATCTTATTATTATTTTGTAATAGTATAAATAATAATGCGTGCATATATACTATTTCAAATTACTAAAATACTCTAAATAATTGACAGTTTTGTCTTGATTTATTTTAGTTCCTATTTTAAATCTATAAGATATAATTAGGTCAAAAGCTAAGCTTTTTATCGCGTTTATTACAGAAAAATTAGTTTCTTGCAGAAGATATATTCAATGAAAACTTTTAAAAAAAAACTTTTGCTTTGAAAGTAAGTTTTATGTTGCCTGCCAGATTAAGTTTAATATACCTATTGATATAAATAAGAAGTTTTTCGATGAAATTGAAGCCATATTAAACCAAAATCTAAAACTGAATTGTTAAAATATTACTATTAATATTACTGAGTTATTGCCATGATGAATCACCTTTTAGGCTTGTCAAAAATATTCACTTTTTTTTAAGGTTCGAAAATATCTCATTTCATTGATAATCAAAAAAATATTAAGTCTTATTCAGTAATTGTATTGAAATATATATAACAATTACGTAAATAATTAGGAATCTAATTTTTTACCTCCCTTCTGAATGGCTGAATAGTATAATTTGTATTATTCAAATATGTTTTTGCAGCAAATATGGCCAACTTTTTTTTATCAGCTTCAATTGACTATCTTTATTAAAACCCGAAATATTATTAAATAATATACCAGACAAAACCCTCCCTTCATCTTCAGTTATAATAATTCATTTCATTGGTATGTATGTATCATCACTCATATAAACACAATATAAGATATAAATATTGTATCTCCAGTATTAAATTGACTAATTTTAATTTGCTAATTAAAAAAAAATAAACTTTTTTTAATTTCAAAAATTTTCTAATCTTTTAAATTTTTTATTTTCACTCTTTTAACGATTGCACTTTTAAATTCTTTTAGACAGATCTTACAGGAAAAATTGAAATTATTCTTTTACTAGTCTAAAAATTCCTCTTATTTTTCAGAAACAAACAAAAAAAATGAAAAATATTATTCTCATCAAATAAATTTCAAACCAAAGGATTTCCGTAAAGATTAATAAATAAATGATATTTTCAAAAGACTCCATACTTGTTTGTTACTTCAGCGCACAAAAGTTGTACACAATTCTGTTGGTGAAATTAGTTTTCTGGGAAAACTTCAAATGACAGATATTATTAGAATTCTTTTAAAATCAGTGCAATAAGATAGTGGTGAGTGTAGAAAAATGTTTAAAAATAACTGCAGCAATTTTTTTGTAAAGTTAAGTTAGAGAATGCTCGAAGATCATTTTCCGTATCAATATGTATAAATCAACAAAATTTTGCTGAACAACTGTCTTATAATGTCATTTCATGCTTATTTTTAAATAGAAATGTTTTCAATGATGTACAAAGCTAATTAATTTAAACTATGAAAAACTTTGAAGGATTCGATTTAAAATAAGGCTAACGGTTTAAAAGGTGGAATATTTAATTCTCCTATTGCATTGAATGTTTATGCATACTAGAATGTATAAAAATATTGTTTAACTTCAGTCATTTTCTTTTGTTTATTTTGATAAGTTCAAAATAAAGTCCTTGAACTTCAATTAGCCTTCAGAAAATACCTGGCAACATGCAATTAGTTCAGAAGATAAGTACATCGAGAAAAAAAACCCCAAAAGAATACTAAAAAGAAAAGAACAACAGCACCGATTAAAAAAAGCTTTTTGAAATATGCTTAAAAATGCTTATATTATGCTTATCAAAAGAGTAAAAAAAAAAAATTGCTCATCACCCACCTCAAGGTATTCCTGACATACATATCGATAAATGAAGATGGATTGAGTTTTTTTTCATGCAAAATTAATAAATATCTCGAACAAAAAAGAACAACATTCAGAGCTATTTACTTCAGTATAAATTCAATGTTTTTTTTTTCATACATTGATCGATGTGTCTTCCACTTTTTGTTTAATCATTTGCGTTTTGAATAGTTTGGTATGTATACAATTCAGTAATGTGTCTTTTGAGTAGAAATAAAAAAAAGTGAAAAACGATAAAAGAAGTTATGTTGTTAAAATTGCTTTAGGGATTATAATTACGCAGCGAGCAATATTTGCTAATGTTAAAGTGATATCAGAGAGGTTTTTTTTTTTTTTTTTAAGATTTTAATTTATTTTTTTTTAGATTTTTATAGACGCATAAATTTTTTTTTTCAGGGTTCATTTCATTGTTTTAAAATAAATATACAACTTTAAAAAGATTTATGCATTCAAGCGTAAATGGTATATAAATTATTTTTTCATGTCATGAATTTTATTAATATCCATAACGATTTAGCATATAAAACACTAGTTTGCGTCAGTGTTTGTAATTAATGCAATGTTAGTTTGAACATTAGTTTTCATTCAATAATTTCTTACAATTATATTAATCAGTGAAATCTAATACCAGTAAATTCCCACAATTAAATCCAAATATATCCGTATTCTTTAATATCATTTTGAGAATTGAATTTTTGAAAAAAAAAATACTCTGTCCATCTATTGTGCAGAAATTTATTAATATATTTTTAAGTAGTATAGTTATTTTTTTATTTTCCTGGCCTTTTTGTAAGCATGCTTGTTTCTACTTGCTGGCAGCTGCGCCAGCTGTGGTGTGCAGGAAAAATGGTCAGATGGCCTCTCATCCAGACAGCGATATAATGACAAATTCGCTAGCGCTCTGGCCTATGGTACCACAGGCTTCTTCTTCGAAATATGGCAGTGACATGGCCGTCTGTTAATGGATCGGAATCCCTATTAAACTGTATATCCCCTGCCTAATTAGCCGGAAGAGATCCCTGCCTAATATCGGAGAGGGAGTATATTTCGCGCATTCTGTGCGTATCCGAGTTTTGGTTATTCTGCTTAGAAGGAGAGTGCTTATACGAATCTATAATTATCTGCCTTTATATGTGTGGTATTTGTGAGTATGTAAATTTGTGTTCTCTTTAATTAAGATATAAAGCTAGAAGCATTCAAAATGCAAACATTTTTTTGTAATCCTTTAAGGTGTATGAATCAAATCTATTGTTTCAAATTCGACTCAATACAGAGCTCTATGTTTGAGTCGAATCACTATTTGACTCAGGTACGCTCTCGGATAAACAGTAATATAATTCAGCGAAAGTCGAATCCCACAGCTTGTGTGAGACCAGCATAATTATAAGAAAATATATAAGAGGGAACCTTCGTTTCTCATAAAACGAAGCTTGCTTTAATTAAACTTTCACAGAAGCACATGCAAAACAGAGGTCGATGATATGCTCACATGCATATTCTCTTTAACACATTCAAATTGCGCTTCACATGCCCTGGCACTTCACACTCACTTAAGAATGTGCCAAGTAATCTGGCTTTCTAATTCAATTAACCGAACTCAATTATCTCCAGATACTCTTTCCTGTACTGTCTTGAACGAGTATAAATTTAATTAAGCCGCAATGGAGGCTGGAGAAAATTTCTGACACTCATAATTCCAATACATTCGCTTTCAAAGTAAAAGGAAACAATATGGTGAAGTTGAAGTACCAAACATCTTGGTAGTCATAAAATTAATTTTGTCTTTCCAGTTCTCTTGGCTAGAAAGCTGGAAATTGAAAGAATAGTGAATGGCTTCCGGCGAGACAGGAAGAATATCAGCAAATAATTGGAGAGCTTCGTTTTTGATTTACGTTATAGCCAAAAAGGAACTGAAACTGCAGGGATTCAAATTATTTCGACTTCGAAAACTTATGGATTCATATTCGCAAAAAGCACTTTCGGTTTCCTTAAAATAACCAGTGATATACAGTTAAAATATATATAAAATATTAACAATAAAATTGTTCAAGTATTTAAAAATAATGTATCACCAATGCTGTTAACAGGTGACATAATACTTTACCTTTAATAAATGGAAAATCAAATTAATGTGATATTTGCAAACACGATAACTTCCTTAAATAAATCGAATTAGAAATTGGATTTTTTTTATAAATTTGTAGAAAATTAAGATATGTTTTGCTAATAACGTTGGAAAAAATCTTTAAATTTTAATGTGTTATTATAGTTTTTTTTTTTTTTCTTTTGCAATTTTAAATTTTCAAAACGTGAAATATTTTTTTTTTTCAATCTGTAAATACTACTAGTAAATTTAACAACTCTTGTAATTTTTTGTAAGTTTCTTCATAATGAAACTGATTTATATATTATTACTTTTTCTGGACTTTCTTCGCTGAAATGAAATCTTAGCTGAGAGCTTTCTGAAATGAAATCTGAGCAGAATTTTTAGCTGAAATGAAATGGTTTTTATTATATAATAAATAAAAACAATTTCCTTTCTGCTAAACATACCATGTGTTTTGATGTATTAAAAATTGTTGTTGAGCATACTGTATTTAGCCCTTTTTTTAATAAAAGGTAACTAAATACTGTCGTTCAACAGTAAATATTAAAAAAAAATGCAATTGGTTTTTATCTCACCTTTATTCAGCATAACTTTAAACTTGAAAGAGCATTGCAATAAAATTTGTCTTTTATAAGATGTTCAACGAAAATACATAATGGACATAAAAGAGCAACTTAAAACATTATTATTAGAAAAAAAGTAAAATTGAAAAAAACAACTAAATATCTTGGAAAAGAAATTAATGTAATAAAGAATCTAAAATTATAATGATGGTAGAATGTTGACGTTGGCTAAAAGTAAACGGACATTTAAAAAGATTATCAACATTAATTGAACGTATAATTAAAATATTTTTTTAAGTATTTTATATCTCCTGATTTAGTAAATAACAAAAACAGTTTTCTTAAAAGAAATCCTATTTTTAAATCGATATTATTACATACTCACAAACATGTTACAATTTAAAAATACTATAAATTCCACTTGTAAATTAATATTTCTTATAATTTATTGCAAATTCCTTCATAACGATACTGATTCAGAAATTATTACATTTTCTTGAATTTCTCCGAAATTACATAAGGAAAACGATTTCTTTTTCTCTAAAACATAACATATGTGTTGGTGGATTAAAAGAATGGGGTTTATAGCATTTTTTATTTTTAATAAAAAGTATCTGAATACTCTCTTCAAAAGTAAAAATTAAAAATATAATTTGTTTTTATCTCATCTTTATTAAGCATAACTTTATACTTTAGGAATAACCGAAATGAAAGAGCATTTCGACAAAATTTTACTTTTTTACCCATAGTTCTTTGAACCTACATAATTGATATAAAAGAGCAATTTAAGTTATTCTTTATTAGAAAAAAAAAAAATGGAAAAAGAACTAATATAATAAGGAATACGAAATTGTAAAGAAAAATAATCAAGCATATTTCGATTTCATTTTGGTAGATTTCATTAATTTTGCTCAAGAGAATGAATGAAGCCAAATTTTTCCAATATCATTTACTATTGGAAAGTATTTCTTATAGAATACTTCATTTTCCTAAGTTACTGTAATGGAAGCACTAGAAAATTATATTCCCTTTATTTAAAACTTAATCTATAAGTTTCAAATGAAATTCCTGCAGCAAATTTCAGTAGAAAGAAAAATTAATTATTTGTTTTTCTAAGTATCGCGCATTCAATGCGAATCCGAAATTAAAAGGTTGTTACAACTTTATTGAACAGTCTTCCAAATTTTCAATTACCAACTCCTATTGTACAGAAGAGCAATAAATCGTATGTTTCTAAAACGCCAGTGATGTATAAAACATACAAAAACCCTTGTTTAATTAATTAAGGTTTTTGTTAATATGAAATGATGGGGTATTTTTTTTTTTTTTTTTTGCCCTTATGAAAAAAATAAGTTCTGATGCTTAAAACATACCTTGTTTATCCAGGATTTGAATTTTGAATTCTTTTTCCTAAGTACTTCATTTTATCTATTTATTACTTTTTTGTTAGGAATAAATTTGAATTTTTTTTTGGATGGGATAAACAGGTTATTAGAGGTTTTCTAAAAATAATTTTTACACTGAAAAATGAGACAATTAGGAAAAAAAAATTTTTGAGAGAAAAATTCGATATTCTTAGGAAGGCCAAATGTTCTCAAAACATATTTTATTAATAATTTAATATTTTTCAAACTCATATACATAAACATAGTGTTTTTTATTAGTATTTTAATATCAATATAATTATTCAATGTTCTTACAATCATGCTATTTCATATAAATGTGGATCATTTACCAATATAAAAACTTAATGAATGCAAGGAATCTAATATTAGTTTTAATAATATGAAATAATAATTTGTACAGATATATATTTTAGATTTCTAAAATTGATTAATTAATAGTTTTGTTTTTGCTTTATTATAAACCTATTTTTAATTTATAAATAGTTCAAACGCTAAGCTTCTATGCAGTTTCTTATAGAAAATGGATTAGATGAAACCTCTAAAAACTTTTTTGAATAAAAAAAAATTTTTATATTTTTAATAACGAAATTTTTATTAAAAAATAAGGAGTTTTCAAAGAAATGATACCCATATTAAACCAAAGTCTGAAATAGAATTGTTAAAAAATTAATATTGCTAATGCCATTATTCTCAAAAACATACTTCTATTTGGTTTGCTTGTGCATTTTTTAAGGATAAAAAAAAATCCTATTTGATTGATAATAAAAATAAATAATCAATCGTATTTAATAATTATATTGAAATATATAACATTTATTAAAATAATTTGGAATCTAATCTGAGATTGGCTCTACTGTATCAACTTATTAATCCCTGATATCTATATATAATATATCGATATATAACTAATCAATCCCTGAAATTTTGTATTATATATATATTTTTAATATATATATATACTTTTAGCTCCTTATTTTTAGAGTATTTATACCAGTACAAATTTTCTACCGTACAAATTTTGAGATTTAAACAAAATAGTTCTGTGTGTATATAATGTAATTTCAGTATCACTACGAATAAATAAAAATGAAATAAATAAATGTATTTCCTCCATCTTTGAAAAGTTTGGATGTTGAATATAACCAATATGTTTTACGTTATTATAATCCATATGCTATGCGTTATTATCCACATTATTATATTTGAAATTTTTGAGGAGTAAATCATAGGTAAAGGATTATGCACAGTTATTACCCACATTATTATATTTGAAATTTTTGAGGAGTAAATCATAGGTAAAGGATTATGCACAGTTTTTATCCACATTATTATATTTGAAATTTTTTGAGGAGTAAATCATAGGTAAAGGATTTTGCATAGTTATTATCCACATTATTATATTTGAAATTTTTTGAGGAGTAAATCATAGGTAAAGGATTACGCACTAATGTTTTTTAATGAATAATCCTTATTCTTTATTTTAATTTGCATGTACTTTGAATTTTAAAATATTTTGTTTGAAATCATTCTATATTTTCCAGTGTATTTTCATGTTTTGGATGTATTTTTTTTTTTTTTTTCGTTATGTGGATGCCATTATAAACAAGAAATCATAATATATCATTTCTGAAATTTAAAAAAAATTAAATGGAATGAGAGAAAGGAAATACGGGCTTTTCTAAAGTTTAATGTAATAAGTTTAATATATATAATAATATAATTTATATACATTAAAAGAATGTTATTATCATTAAAATCATTTTTATCATCAATCCTTTAAAATAAATTTTTCTTGCCTTTCGAAGCTTTTTTTTTTTTTTCCAAATAATATGTCTGCATTGTAATAAATGTATTGAAATTTTTATGAGAAAAATTGGTCAATAATGGTTGCCTACAAGTCAATCATCCCCTCTCTGAATACCTTCAGAGATTCATTTATTACTCAAGCACCTAAGACCAGACAGGGGTAATAGGAGCAAACAAACCAGGCCATTGACAACAGTCTCCCTCTTCCCCATTCACCACAAAGGACGGACGCCTTCAGACCACACCAGGCAACAGCAGCACCCATCCAGAGCAATGTCTTTGATGCAATTAGCGAACGCCACCGTGCATACGAAGCGGCGGTCCGTAGGAATTCACTTCTCCTAATTGTGAATCGCGAGAACTTCCCGCCGACTCGATTGAAATGGGAAGAGATCGGATTGCCAAGTATGTACCCAGAATTGTCTCTAATTCAGTGATCAAAAAGGACCAATCGCCTGCGAGAAAACTAGAGTTGGGGTCTGAGTGTAGCAGCGGCAGGCATCAGTCTGTTGCTAATGATTGCGGGTGGGTGCAAATTAATTTACTGGTGGGAAATAATGAAAGTGCATCATCTTTGTTCCGTCTAAAAGCGGATAGAAACTGCGATCGTGAGATCCGGTTATGGCGTTGATTAAAATGTTACTAAATTAATTGTTCTGTCACTCGCATTTTCAATTTGTAATGCGTTTGAATTATGATAAATGATTTGAATCGTAATACTATTGCTCACTTGTAAAAGGGATGCTAATGAAATTAATGTTTTAAGTATATAAGAAAACTATAACATTGCATTCTGAAATTTGAAAATCCACTCTGAATAAACAATTTGAAACTAATGTGAAGTTCAAAAACTTTTACTAGTGACATAGAATTAACAAAAGTCCTAAATATATATCTGGAAAACACAGTTCATAGTATAATTGAAATTACAGTAAGGTATAAAAGACAATTTCATTGTAAATCATAAGAAATCAGAAAATCATAATATTTATAAATAGCCATTTAGAATTAAGAATAATATTAAAGTCAATAATGATGATCAAACATATGTTTTGATGGATTACAAAAAATTGTTGTTTAAAAGTTGTATGTAGCATTTTTTCTATAATAAATAGCTAAATACTCTCTTTCAACAGTAAACAAAAAGAAATGTAATTTTCTTTTTATCATCTTTATTCAGCATAACTTTCAACGTGATGAATAACCGAAATGAATGAACATTTCAATAAAATTTGACTTTTATAAAAAGTTAATTGAAACTATATATTTGATATAAAGGAGCAATTTAAAATATTTTTATTTGAAAATTAAATCAAAATTACAAAACTACGAAAAGAAATTAATGTAATACAAATCAGAAATTGTATAGAAAAAAATCAAGCATATTTCGATTTCATTAATTTTGCAGAATAGAATGAAAGGAACCACGTTTTTAAATATCGTTTACTATTAAAAAGTATTTATAATAGAATACTTCATTTTTCTAAGTTACTGTAGGGGAAGTACTAGAAAATCATATTCCTCTTAATTAAAACACAATCTATAAGTTTCAAATGAAATTCCTGCAGCAAATTTCAATCAAAAGCAAAATTAATTATTTGTTTTTTTCTAAGTATCGTGATTTCAATGCGAATCTGAAATTAGAAGACTGTTACAACTTTATTAAACCATCTCCCAACTTTTCAATTACCAACTCCTAGTGTACAGAAGAGTAATAAACTCTATGAGTGCCAATGAGGTATAAAAACATATAAGAATCCTTGTTTAATTAATTAAGATTTTTGGTAGTATGAAATGATGGGGTATTTTTTTTAACCTCATGAAAAATAAGTTCTGATGTTTAAAACATACACTTGTTTCTTTGGATTTGAATTTTTAATTTATTTTTTTCTAAGTAGTTCATTTTAGTTATTTATTACTTTTTTTTTTTTTGTTAGGAATGATTTTGAGATTTTTTTTTGTGGGTGAAACAGGTTATTATAGGTAGTAACGGTATTTTAACTCGGTATTAACCCAATTTTTTATTTTTATTTCAAGTAATGGAGTCTTATATTTTTTTTTTTTCTATTGATGAAAAAGCACGCTTGCTAACGAGAATTTGTGGAATCTATTCGAAGATGTGGTAAAGACTTTAAATAAATGATAACTTGCATAAAGACATGTATTTTATTTTTGGAAAATGCATGTATCATTAATTTTACCGCACAAATATGTAAATATATGCTTAAAATTTCCAAAACACTGACGATTGTTGAAAAATAAGCTTAATTTTAGTATTTATAAGAATGTTTATTTTCTCGCTTACCTATAAATAGATTATTGTACCTACATACTCTTTGAATTGTGTAAAAAAAAAAATATTGAAACATTTATATCTGTTTTCTAAACGTAATTTTCTCACTTACTAATGAGACATTTGAGAGAAAAATTCGAGATTCTTAGAAAAGTCAAAGGTTCACAAAACATATTTTTTTAATGGTTAAATATTTTATAAACTTATATACAGAAGCATGTTGTTTTTCATCGGTATTTTACTTTCAATATTATTATTCAATATTCTTGCAATCATTTTAAATATTTCGATAAATGAGAATCCTTTACCATTGAAGAAGTTTATTGAAAGCAAAAATTTTAAGATTATTTTGTAATAATATAAACGATAATACTTATATATTATTGATTAGTTAGCTCTAATTATTTCACAATTTTATTCTTGATTTATTTTAAATTTATAAATAGTTCAAGCGCTAAGCTTTTATGAAGTTTCTCATTGAAACTGGATTTGATGAAACTTCTAAAAATATTTTTGAATAAAAACAAATTTTATATTTTTAATAACGAATTTTTAAATAAAAAAATAAGCAGTTTTCAAGAAAAGGTAACCATATTAAACCAAAGTCTGAAATAGAATTGTTAAATTATTATTTTTAATGTTAATGTTATTATTGTTAATTACATTAAAATTAATATTGTTAATGCCCTGTTAAATCCATTTGTATTATTGTCAAAAATATACTTCTATTTGGTTTGCTTTTGCTTTTAGCTCCTTATTTTTAGAATATTTATACCAGATTTCGTAAAAAATTTTGAGATTTAAACAAAATATTTATGTGTGTATATAATATAATTTCAGTATCATAATGAAAAAATAAAAATTAAGAAAACTAAATGTATTTCTTCCGTCTTTGAAATTTTGGATGGTGAAAATAACCCTTGTGTTTTACGTTATTATAATTCATATGCTATATATAAATATCTGCATTATTTTATTTGAAATCTTTTGACGAGTAAACCACAAGTAAAGGAATATACATTAAGGTTTTTTAATGAATAATTCTAATTCTTTATTTTAATATGCATGTACTTTGAATTTTAAAGTATTTTGTTTGAAATCATCATATATTTTCCAGTGTATTTTCATGTTTTCGATGCATTTTTCTTCGCAATGTGGAAATCATAATATATATATTCAGAATTTTAAAAATTCAAATGGAATAAGAAAAAAAAATGAAATATTCCCTTTTCTAAACTTGAATCTATACGATATTAAAAGAAAGTTATTATTAAAATCCAAAATGTAAATTTTTCTTGTCTTTTAAAGCAAAATTATTCTTTCCAATAATATGTCTTAATTTTAACAAACATAGTGATATTTTTACAGAGATCAATTGGTCAATAATGGATGTCTACGCTATCACCCCTCTTTGAATACCCTAGGATATTTATTTATTATTCAAGCACCTAAGTCCATACAGGGGTAATCGGAGCAAACAATCAACAAACCAGGCCATTGACGACCGTCTCCCTTTTCTCCATTCACCACAAATGACGGACGCCTTCAGACCACACAGGGCAGCAGCATCACCCATCCAGAGCAATGTCCTTGATGCAATTAGCGAACGCCACAGTGGATACGAAGCGGCGGTCCATAAGAATTCACTCCTTCTAATTGCGAATCGCGACAACTTCTTCGATCGACTAATTTGCTATCATTTTTAATATCTTAAGAAAAATCATAAGATTATTTTGTAATAATATAAATAATAACGTGCACGTCTATATATATTTCAAATATCTAAAATGCTCTAAGTAGTTAAATTTTTGCCTTGATTTATTTTAAATCTATTTTTAGATTTTAAATTGTTCAAATGCTTTTACTCAGTTTCTTACAGAAAATGAATTTGATTTTTAATGAAAGCAAATTTTATATTGCAAGCCAGATTGAATTTACCTATTGACAAAAATAAGAAGTTTTATGGAAATAAAAGTCATATTATACCAAAATATGAAACTGAATTATTAGTATATTACTACTGTTTATAAGTTAATGCCATGCTCAATCACTTTTTATTATTGTAAAACTTATTCTTCTATTTGTTTATTATTTTGTTACGAATAAAAAAAATTCTTATTTGATTGATAATTAAAAAAATCAATCTTATTAAGTAATTGTATTTAAGTGTATAACAATTACTTTAATAATTTCGAATTTAATCTGAGATTGTCCCTACTGGATATTCAATTTATGAATCTTTGATAATTTTAAAGTGAATTTTGGTATGAAAAATATTTTTTTAGCTCCTTATTATTAGAATATTTATACGTAATTTCGTTCATATATTAATTTCTAAGCAAAATATTTCTGAGTGTACATAAGTTAATTTCAGTATCATTACGAATAAATAAAAATTAAAAACCTAATATATCTCCTCCGTCTTTATAATTAATTTAAATATAAACTTATTGGTATGCATTCCTAAAACTAAACTTATTGGTATGCATAACTAAAATTGATTTGCATTCAGTATTAAATAGCGTTTATACAAAATGCGAAAAATAATGTTTAAAAATTAAATTAACTGAAATCTTTGTAAAGTGAAAATAGTCCATATGTTAAAAGTAACTTCTTATAATCCGCATGATTAATTTTTTGAAATTTTTTTATGAGTAATCCATAGGCCCAAATTATAAAATAAAATTTTTTAATGTATAATCCTGGTATTTTAATTTTTTTGCAGGCATTTTGTTAGGTAATGTATTTTGTATGTAATCCTTGTATATCTGTGTATTATCATGCTTTAAATATATTTCTGTTCTTTTTTTTTTTTTTTTTCGTACGCGGATGCCATTGAAAACAGGAAATTATATTATAACATTTCTAAATTTTAAATTCAAATGGAATACGTAAAATGAAATATACCCCTATCAAATTTGAATTTATACTTCATTAAAAGACTTATTATTATTAAAATCAGAAATGACAAAATTTCTTTTGCTTTTTGAAACAAAATTATTCTTTCAAATAATATGTCTTCCTTTTTAAGAAATTTAATGAATTTTTTGTTTTTGTTTTTAAGGAAATGGAGCCATATTAAACCACAGTTAGAAAAGGAATTATTAAAATATTACTTTTGTTTTAAATTACTGTCATGTTGAAACATTTTCTATTAATGATAAAAATATTTTCTTTCTGTAAGGCTCGAAAAATTCTCATTAGATTGATAATAAAAAAAAATCATGAAATTTATTTGTAATTGTATTGTTAAATAATAACATTAATATATAACAGTTGTTTAAATAATATAATCTAAGATTGGGCTTACTGGATATTCATTTTATGAATCCTTCACAATTTTAAACAGAATTTTTGAAATAAAAATATTTTTAAAGATATATACACTTGTAGCTCCTTATTTTTTGAAAATTTATACTCTACTCCATTCAAATATTGAGATTTAAACAATTTTTTTTTTTGACTCTACAACATTTTATTTCAGTATCATCATGAATAAATGAAAATTTAAAAAAAGCAAATATATCCCCTCCGTCTTTAAAATTAATTTAAATATAATCTTATTCGTATGCATCCAATAATATTTAGAAAGTGTGTTGATTTCAACATTAATTTGCACTTATACAAATTGCAAAAAGAATTTTTAGAAAATTAAATTAGCTAAAATTTTGAAAATTTTTGAAATTTTTTTAACAAATCCACTAAGGTCATAAGACATTAAAGTTTTTTGATGTATAGTCCTTGTATTATTTTTGTCTTTATATTATTTTTAAAAAGCATTAAAAGCATTTTAATGCTTTTTTGTTTATTCATGCTTTTAGATATTATTAAAAATACAAAATTATAGTATATCATATCTAAATTATAAAAAACTCAAACGGAAATAAGAAACAAGGAATATACCCTTTTCACAACTTGAATCTACACCACATTAAAAAAAATGCTATTATTAATAAAATCAGAAATGTAAATTTTTCTTGCCTTTGAAAGCAAAATTATTCTTGCAAATAATATGTCTTCATTTTAACAAAAATAGTGAAATATTCACAACATCAATTGGCCAATAATTGATGCCTACACTATCTCCACTCCCTGAATACCTTCAGAGATTTATTTATTATTCAAGCATCTAATTCCAGACAGGGGTAATCGAAGCTAACAATCAAACAAACCAGGCCAATGACAACCGTCTCCCTTTCCCCATTCAACACACAGGACGGACGCCTTAAACCACACTGGGCGGCAGCAGCACCCATCCAGAGCAATGTCTTTGATGCAATTAGCAAATGCCACCGTGGATACGAAGCGGCGGTCCATAGGAATTCATTCCTCCTAATTGCGAATCGCGAAAACTTTCTTCGATCAACACCCCTGGAAAGTGAACCGACTCGATTGAAATAGGGAGATCGGATTGCCAAGTATGTGCCCGGAATTGTCCCTAAATCAGTGATCAAAAAGGACCAGTCGCCTGCGAGAGAGCTGTTCGAGTGGGTGTCTGAGTGGAGCAGCGACAGGCATGGCTCTGTTGCTAATGATGGCGGGTTGGTGCAAATTAATTTACTGATTTGAAATAATGAAAGTGCATCGTCTTTACTCCGTCAAAAGCAGACAGGAACTGCGATCGTGTGATCTTGCTGTGACGTTGATTAAAATAGTGTTATTAAATTAATTGCTCTGTCACCCTTATTTTCAATTTGTAATGCGCCGGAATTAGGATAATTTTTGTTCTTAATTATATTGCTGAGTTGTAAAATTTAACCATTTTTTTAACAGAAATGTTAATGAAATTAAGTTTGTAAATATATAAAAAGTATCTATATCATTCAATTCTGAAATTGAGAATACGCCTTAAAGTAACTATTTCAAACTAATGTGAAGTTAAAATTATTTCACTAATAACGTAGGAGAAATAATTAGGAGAATTATTAGGAGAATATTAATAATTATACATATACTAATAATTAGGAGAAAAATCCTTTTATACCTACCCATATATATATATATATATTTATGAACATTTCAGAAATACATTTATAATATATACATTTCAGAAATATATATATATATATATATATATATTTCTGAAAAACACATTTCATAGGAATTCTTGTCTTAAAAGACATTACATTAATACAAATGTGGGTAAATATATATTCGTAGAGTTAAGTGCGGCTACCATTGAATATATTTTCAATTTCTTTCTTATTATTTCTGAATATATTTCATTGAATCTTTTAAAATGAATTGTATAACTAATTTTTGTTACACGGATTTTATATTTTTGTTTATTTAATTTTATGCTTAAAATTTATGTTTTACGGGCTTTTTAAAAGGAAGGCGGCAAGAATTGATAAATAGTTTATTATAGCAGTTTATATGGAAAATTATATTAACTTCAAATTCCCGACAGTTAAAAACTTTAACTATAACCTTAATACACTACTTTGGATCTACTCATACATTTTAGTACATTTATATTTAAAAATTTTAAATATATATATAGATAATTTTAAATTTAAAAATGCGGTAAGAATTAAATTACTCTGAATTATACTTCCTTGATTGTAAATAAATTATAAATTGGCTACAGAAAACAATTTTGATTTATCTGTGGAGTTTAAATCCTTTGAAAGTGAAGAAACTCTCTGTAGCGTTTAAGTCATTAGAAATTGTATCAGTAAATATATTATATACAAAATAAATTCAAAATAAAGTAAATAGACAAAATAAATTATTCGTTTGAATAATATAGCGAAGTAAGTATTATGATAAGATTCTAAATTATACCGATTATACATTTTCCAATCGAATTATTTCATTTCCTAAATTCGAAAATTGAATTAATTTGTACATTTAGGATTATTACAATCATCTTGAGATGGAGACAAAATAACAGCTCAATTACATCGTTTTTCTTTTCCAAAATTATCTGCTCAAATACAACATTTTTTTTTTTTTTTTTTTCTAAAATTATTTGCTCAATGGAAAATGGGTAATAATCATCTTTTTTTCTTTTTCTCTATTCTTTCTTTAGATTTTTAACTGGTTTATATATCCTTATGCGATAAAAGTACCGATAAAAATGTATTCAATTTACGTGAAATACAATTGCTTAAATTCTATTTTTTTTTTTTAAAAAACTCCCTCTTTTCAAATTGGTTTAGATAAGACGTTCTAAATGGAAAAAATAATAAATCAAAAATAAAACTAAGTAATAAAATGTGCCTTTTAAATGAAAGTACTATTAAATAATGCAATTAATACATTTTTAAAAATAATTTAAAACTAACATGCAGTTGCAAAAATAATATTACTAAAAAGGTCGAATTAAGAGAACTCCTAAATATATCTCTTGTCAACATGGAACACTTAAATGATATTTTTCAATTGTACAATGGTGCTTTTGTTGAGTTAAGTGTTGGCTCCCATTGAAAACTGAAACCCATTTTTTTTTTTATATTATTTTACGACTTTTTCACTTAATATGTGAAAAAATATTAATTGAATAATATTTTTAAATAAATTTGTTTAATATCAAAATGATTTGTTGTTGAAAAGAATTAATATTATTTCCATGCATGCAAGTAATTTTTTTATGTTAAATATTTATATGGTAGACAGTTCTCTGCTCGATAAAAATAGCCATAAGTTTTAAAAAGCTTCAAATTCACATTTGCATGTTTTATCAACCTATTTATCTGCGATGTTATTGAATTTGAATTTTAAATTTTTAAAATTATTCGTGTCTAAAAGAGGTTGAGAAATTGGTGTTATTAAAATTGAAAGACGATCAGCCATTGCAACAGCACATATTAACATCAATAATTGAATTTTTGAATTTCGTCAGAAAAACAAAATATCTACACTTAAGAAATAGTCATCTGAGCCTAAAAAACCATCAAATACTAACATAAAATTCTACAGCACCTTTCAACTTCCAATTTTTTTAGAGGATTTCATGCTTAATTCATACAATAGTTTAAGAAATTACTTCTGCTACGTATAAGAATGTGTTTTATGTCTTTTTTTTTTATTATTGTGGTACTTGTCCCAATAAAATCAAAACTTTAAAAGTTCTCGAAAAAGCGGCTATTACACGTAAATATTTTTTATATATTTTTCCCAAGATAAATTGACTTTAGAACAAAAAAGCTCGAAAAAAATAATAATAAAACAAAATATAAAATCGTCGCATTTTCTAGTTCTGGAAAAATGGAATGAATTTTTCATGACGCGCGATGATTTTTTATGAGATTTAAAACATCATATTGTTTAGTATGCCCAGTAAACATACCATGGCTAGCCAAATACTTCTGGGCACGACAGAAATCTTGTGCAAACAATTTGTATTTATTGCTCTTTCCTTCCATTTGTTGACCAGAATGTGTTAAAAGCTGCCTACTCAGCATCGCTACTCAAAAAGACCACTCATTTTGGAAATCATAATTTTAAATCTGAGCAAGTGCAACTATAAAAAAGTACTTTGATTACATAAAAGCACATTTTTTTCCTTTTCTTTTAGCTTTTATTTATTTTTCTTTCAATTGATAAACATTGTTTGTGCAAAGAAATAAAAATTATCAACTGGTCTTTTACCATATATTTTCTTTTAATAACGAAGCATTTAATTGATAAGGCATTTTTTAAGACACACCATAAAAAAGATATGAAATAATTAATATCTATCAAAAATTGTATTCCTTTAAATTTCAGGGATCAAAATTATGTATTTCTAGCAATATAAAGCAAAAAACATTGGATTAGGTTTTAAGAATAAATTGCTAAAAAATAATGAATTTTCTAGTAAACTAAAAAGTGTTCTCTTTTAAAAATAAAATGAAATCATTCCGTTTTTCTATACAAAATAAAATATTTTTTTGAAGAATTATATAACTACATCAAAGTATTATGAAACTTTAAACATTAATAACATTAAGAATTATTCATTAGAAACTATTAATCAGAATTTATTACTTTTGAATTTTTTCAATCTAACTGCATGGAAAAATATATTTTTAATGTGAAATTGCATATTGATGTAATCTATTTTAAAACTCAAATCAGCTTTCATTCGTTATTGTATATACTTATAATAATTAATACAAACAAACAAACTAAAACAGTAACAAAACAACATAAAACAGTAACAAAGTTAAGAGGTTTTCTTTGATGCATTCCAAAAGCATTCGCTATTTCAGATAGACTTTGACTACAACAATTTACTTAATTATTATCCTGATTACTTCGCGGAAAAAATACAAGTCTAAAATTCATTATTTTTTAAACCGTCAAAAAATCATTCTTCATTCTAATATGCTTTAAAATAATCAGCAGTATTCATTAAAAAACTGTTGAAGTATAATAAAATTTTAATAGTACATATTATCCAAATTTTGAACAGAATAAATCCTCTTTTATACTTTGAAAACCACGAAGGGATAAAATAACTGTTGATATGTTTATTATTGAAAAATAATAATATTATTAAACCTTATCGTTTGAGTAAATATACGAAGATATATTTAAATATGAAAATTAAAGGCGATTATTATTATATAAATCTTTTTTACAAGTGCAAATTGCATAAATGATATTATGAAATCATAATTAAAAAACATTGAAAAAGAAACCACATTAGATCATATCATAATTTAATATTCTAAATTTTCAATTTAAATTTAAGAAAATTTAATAAATTATATAGATGTGACTTGTCCTGAATTATAACTTAAGTATAATCAGTGAAAATGGATGAGCTAACAAGAAAAGCATATTTTTATCTTATTTTTCTATTTACTTCATAAAAACAAATTCTTCAGCTTTTTACTTTAATGAAATATATTTAAAAAATGAAACTCATTTTAAAATATTTAGGCTATATATTTCTTAACTAAATAATAAAGTAACTGTTCATTCCATTCTACTCAAAATATAGACAGTCTGAAAAGTTGATCATAGGTTTTAAGGAAATATTTTTTTTCACATGCTCTGCAGAGACCATTAATTCACATTTTTAAAAGTAAAAAAACTATTGCAATAAATCATGCTTTACTTAAGTAAAATTTTGCAAGAATAATGTGAAACAGGTTGTGTGTAAAGTGTATAAAAATATAGTTATTCAACCACTTTGCTTCGAAAAATTCTTTATCGAAAACAAAGAAGTGTTTTCAAGAAAATCTCGAATATATTTTTTTAGTATAAAACTACATAAATCAACGGAAATGTGCAAACAAAAATAAAAAATGAAGCAAAAACCGAAATACTTTTCATCACACTAACAAATTTATTTTTAGGAATAAAATTGAGATGAATTTATAACTTTGAACGTTCTTTCTCCGTGCCGCAGAATAACAGGAATAAAATAATTTATTTAAATTCTATATAAATAATTTATTCAAATAATATTTCAAAAGAATTTATTGTAATAATCTCTCATCAATTTAAAAACTAGTGTTTAAATAAAGGAATAAAATATATTATTTTTTCTACATTCAGTTTCAATTTCATAATAAAAGATTCATTATTTCTTTGAAACCGTCAAAAAATATGAAACTTTCTTCATTCTAATATGCTGCAAAATAATCAGCAGTATTCATTAAAATGTTGAATTAAAATTAATTCATTAAAATTTTTAGTACATATTCTCCAAGTATTTGAACAGAATAGATCCTCTTTTATACTTTTGAAAACCGCGAAGGGATAAAATAACTGTTGATATGTTATTATTGAAAAATAATAATATTATTAAACTTATCATTTGAATAAATATACGAAGATATATTTAAATATGAAAAATTAAAGGTGATTATTATAATATAAATCTTTTTACATGTGCAAATTGTATAAATAATATTAGAATATCAGTAATTAAAAAAAAAAAAAAAAACGGGGACATTGATCCTATATCATAATTTAATATTCTAAATTTTAAATTTAAATTTAAGAAAATTTAATAAATTATATAGATGTGACTTGTCCTGAATTGTAACTTAAGTATAATCAGTGAAAAATTGATGCGCTAAAAGAAAAGCATATTTTTATCTTATTTCTATTTACTTCATAAAAACAAATTCTTCAGCTTTACTTTAATGAAATATATTTAAAAAAGAAACACATTTATAAAATATGTAGGCTATATATTTCTTAACTAAATAAGAAAAGTAACTGTTCGTTCCATTCTACTGAAAATATAGGGACCGTCTGAAAAGTTGATCATAGGTTTTAAGGAAATATTTTTATTCACACGTGCTCTCCAGAGACCATTAATTCACATTTGAAAAGTAACAAAAAACTATTGCAATAAATCATGCTTTACTTAAGTAACATTTTACAAGAATAATGTGAAACAGGTTGTGTAAAGTGTATAAAAAATAAGTTATTCAACCGTTTGCTTCGAAAAATTATTTTTGGAAAACAAAGAAGTGTTTTCAAGAAAATCTCGAATATATTTTTAGTATAAAACTGCATAAATCAACGGAAATGTGCAAACAAGGCAATAAAAAATGAGGCAAAAACGAAATTACTTTTTTCATCACACTGATAAATTTATTTTTAGGAATAAAATTGAGATGAATTTATAACTGTGAAATGTTTTTTTTTCCGTGCCGCAGAATAACAGGAATAAAATAATTTATTCAAGTTCAATATAAATAATTTATTCGAATAATATTTCAAAAGAATTCGTTGTAATAATCTCTCATTCTGTTTCAAAAAATGCGTTTTCATAAAGGAATAAAAATAGATAATTCTGCTACATTTAGTTTCAATTTAATAATAAAATATACAATTTTCCTTGAAACAGATAAAAAATATGGAATTTTCTTCAACGTAAAATGCCGCGAAATAATCAGCTGTATGAAATGATGAATTACTAATACACATTTTTAGCACATATTCTCCAAATTTCTGAACTGAATAGATTCTATTTTATATTGTATAAACATAGAAGCGATAAAATAATAGTTATAATGTTACATTAAATTTTATTGATCTTCAATAATATATATTTTTTAAATGAGTAGATTTTTTTTTTTTAGTTTTTGATATAGGTTGAGTACGTTTATTTTCACTGAGTTCATATTTTTAAAATTTGTAATGTTTTCGGTTGTGCAGCTGGATTGTAACTGCTTTTTGTTGGATTATGGCTTGACACACAGGTTTTACTCACAGCGTTATTTACACACACATACATCACACAGATGCAATTAAAAATATACAATACTTAACACATTAAAAGACTGACAATTCCAGGTTCATGGAAGGATTCCACTTCTAATTCGAAAATCCAATACTTAGGTATGTGCAGAATATACTTCTCTGGGTCATAGTCTGTTGGCCAACTAGTGCCAGAAAGCACTTAATATATTTACTCTCGGGATGTGAGATTACAAAGTAAACATTTCTCAGCAGAAGTACGGGTTGCGCTGTACTAAATGTTTTCAGCAGAAGCACGAGTTGCGCTGTACTAAAATGTTTCTCAACAGATGTATGGGTTGCGCCGTACTAAAAATTTCTCAGCGGCAGTGTCTGTTGCGTTGTACTTCCTCTCGTGTGAAATCTCGATGTCTACTGACCATTTCTCATGAAAGCCACAGAGGGCGCTCTTGTAGTGCATAAGAGGAAGCACGGTTACAAATTTCTATTTTATGAACTTCTTAATTTCTTACTTCTTATAACCTTCTTATCTGATTAATAAAGAGGAAAAAACCATTAGTAATCCGGAATGGCCTACAATAAATTTTTATAGAATAAAAAATAAATATTTTTTTTTAAATAAAAATGATTTCGGCAATTTTTTTATGAATAACATCCATATTTCATTGTCTTTTCATCAGTAGTGTTTGTTTCCAGTTTTGATTATTCATAATTTTCAATTGGACTGTGCATGCATTTGACTATGCTTTTAACATGAATTTGGTCAAAATGTGTTTTAAATTATATTACAATTATTATTTCATATTTAAAAATGAATTATGTTTTATTTTTTTCACTATAATCTAAAAGCTAGCGTATCAATCCTGATTTCTGCTTATTAACGTAACGACTACTTTAAAGAATGACTTTTTTTTTAATTTAATCTCTCAGCTGCTCAAACAGTATGGATAGTACTTTGAATAATAGGGTGTTAAAGTTATCTCAATTTGCGTATTGGAATTTCATCCATTACTTGCCGCTAACTGCGAGTTGATAGGCGTCCAAAAAGTTGTTGCTGTCCAAAAACAGCTGTCCGTGGAAAAGATTAAATTGATTGATGATCCTCCTTTACGGCCAAGTACATTCACAAAACTTGCTTCATCTGTCATACCTTCTTATGATGTCTATTCGATCGACGACAAATTGACAGAGGCAAAGCATGTTACAAGATTAGGTGACGGGAATGTAAAAGCAAAGAGCAAGGAAAAAATAGTCAAGAATTTTATATATATATATATATAGTGAGTTTAATTCATTGTTGCTGATTACAATATTAAAAACTTTCTACAAAATTTCTTTCAGTGGTTATCCTGTATGCATATGAAAAGGCCAATGATAGCAAGAATGGTACACATAATAAATAATGTTTCATCAACAGCAAGAGATACATCTTTCTTGCACTCTTCTGAATGGGTGAAAAGTATAATTTGGATTATTCAAATATGTTTTTGCAGCAAATATGGCAAACTTTTATATTATTTTATTAAAAGTCTATTAAAACTGGAAAATATTATTAAATAATTTAAAGAAATCATGCTATTCTTCTTCGTTTACAGTAATTCAGTCTTCATTTATAGTTTAGAGAATGTCCTTTTATTTAATTACTTTACGGCAAGTGTATAGGACTTTTAAAGGATTTTCTTTTTATCAGTATCGTGAGAAGATTTTAAAATAAGTGGCCTCATGCCAAGCTGCAGTTTCCTATTTGATGCAGATTAAAATTTTTGTATTTTTCGTTTAGAAATTTTCTTTGTCAAAAACGACATAAAATTACTTATAAATCCCTACAATATTTTGAATAAACATTTTGATTAGATGACTAATTGTCAATACATTTTCTATGCTTACAGAATCAAATTGTCATCATTTCACAGTTGAATCCTAAAATATTGTCATCTGTTGGATCCAATATTTTAATTTAAAATTTCCATTTAAAAATCTTTATTTTACATTCGCAGCATTAAAGAAATTAAAATAAAAATAAATTTGTGCTTAGAGAATTTTCCGATATTTTGTTGTTTTTCATCAAAATATTTATTACAAGGTAAGTTTAATGCTTCTAAGCAAAGATGCGCATCTCTTGTATTGATAAGTTACTTATCAATGGAATATCAAACTTGGGTGATATAATAAGATATATGTATCGTATGGAAGCTAAAGGTAGCGAAATCTAAAATGCAGATTGTTGGAGACTTAAATGGAATGTCCAGAGTCCTGTTCAACTTATGTGTACAAACTAAAATACTGAATTCGTCAGAGAAAAATCTGAGCAAGGCCTTCCAAGAACACAGCAGCCAATAAAAATGAATATTTTTCTCTTACAGGATAGTTATCACGTAACGTTCTCCTGCGATATTCAAATCCGACGTTCAATGGTTGCTATTTCCAGAAGGCAACAAGAGAGGGTGTTTAAAGAAGTCTTGCTCTTTTTGCGTTCCTAGAAACGTTGCGTTGCGTTTCTGCACCTAGAAAAGTACGCTTAGCATGATGCAAAGGACATCACTCTGGATCAATCAATTATAAAGCCTGTTGATTGCGTTCTTCCTTAATTAGTCGACGCTCAACATAACCACCAATTCTCTATATATGTTCATTCGGAGAGAATCAGGCTCCTGCCTGTCCTCAGGCATTCGAGAAAATTGAAATTTGATGATCTGGGCAAGGTACTGCTAACAATCATACAGTTTGATTTTTATGAAATAAAGTGAATATATATAGAAGGCCTGTGTAATACTTTTCGGACATAAAAGATTATCCAGATTTGTTTAATGGCTGAAAATACACTAATGTCCATAAATTAAGGATAATGAAGTTCAGTCAAAAAGAGACAGAAACAAAACAAATTTGACTTATTTGTAAAAAGTCTATTTATTAAACAAAAAGGTAAAGAGCAAAAAAATGCTATATGTTTGACATAATTAATAAAAATTGCGATTTTTACTCCCTGGAGCAAATTTCAAAAAAAGAACCTATTTTCAAAAACAGTATAACATGGTTAGTATGATGGTAATATGGAGTATGTCTCCCGACGATGCAATACAGGCCTTACAACGCCTAGGCATGCTGAGTATCAAATTATCAATCTGATCTTGGGAATATTACACCACTCATCAAGCAATGCCCTCCGAAGTTCCGGTTGACAGGTGGGAGGGGGTTGACGGGTTGCATTTCGTCGGCCACGCAAATCCCACACATGCTCCATTGTATTCAAGTCCGGTGAGTATGCTGGTCAATCCATACGGGTGATATCCTCCAAATGAAGGCATTCGTCTACAATGTTTGCACGGTGAGGACGGGCGTTGTCATCCATAAACAAAAATTCAGCACCCATGGCGTCCCCGAAACAAACGTACATATTCTTCCAGAATGACATCCCGATAGATGTGGTCTGTCATCGTTACACTCTGAACATGCACGTCAGTTCTGGAACCAAGAATAATTCTCCCCAAACGAGCTCATCCTGCACCACCATAACGGTGTCGTTCAATGGTGTTCTCTTGGTGGTAACGGGTACCTGGCGCTCTCCATATGAAAGTCCGGCAAATCAGACTAAACCCTGGACTGGTCGGAAAAATCACACAAGACCACTGTCGCGGTGTCCACAATGCATGCTCTCTACTCCAGGTTAATCGCAGGCGACAGTGAGTTGCGGTAAGTGGAACACATCTGACAGGCCTACGAGCATATAGGGCAATGTGCCCTAAGTGTCTGTACACGGTCTGCCTTGAAACTGTCGTACCAGGTAGCTGAAGAGAGCTGACGAGACAGGTTTGATGCTGTGCTCCGTCTGTTTCTTTTGGCAGTAACTGCTAAATACTGGTCCTCATTCGGCGTTGTAACTCTGGGGCGACCTGTGCTGTAACATCTACTCACATTACCATCATCTTCGAATCGTTGCCAAAGCCTGGAGATGACACTCTGGGTGATTCCAAGTTCTCGGATACTTCCAGCTGGGTACGTCCACATTCCAGTCGTCCGATAATTCTATCACGAAAAAATCATCCAAATGCTTCTTTTGTGCCATAACTATTCGGTTATTGCACTGAAAGGCGTTTAAAGCGCTTGCGAACAATTTTACTTCTTTTGCCACCATTTCTTATATACCCCTTTCTTACACTCTCGCCATTGTGACGTACTATCCGCGCCATCTGGCGGTTTCCTGCAATTTGCATATTCTTTTTCAAGATGTGTGTGATAATTCTACAGGTGAAATTTTTATTTTAGAGTTCAATTTCTGTGTGATTCTGAATTGTCCTCAATTTAAGGACATGAGTGTATAAATCTTTATCACACCGTCAAAAGATTCCATTCTCGTTAGCAATAATGAATTTATCCTAATTTATCCTTAAATGGACATGAGTGTATCATCTTGCGTTTCTGTCAAATGTATTCGTTGTATTTTCTTTTTCCTTCAAATTTTTATACCATATAGGTTTGTTTGCCGGATTGCCAAAACAAATCTACAGACCTGCAGATAATTTAACGAACCTCTAGGAAGAAAAACAGTAATTAGCTTCACCGTCCATAATTATATACAACCTATAAATAGAGTTGCTTAAGAACTACTAGAATCGATTGCGACAAGGACTCAAACTATTTACTTCGAGCATGAATTAACTCAGTTAACACTGTATAATTGTAAAACGGAACCGGAAAGATAAAGGAAAAAGTATTATTAAACAAGTTTTGTTCATTATTTTAAGGCTTTTCAAATCGTACGATGTCTATATTGTTACGCTTGGCAATGGAATTTATCATATTTGATACATGTAACATATATAATGCTGTAGGTGAAACTTAAATGAAGTTTGATAGAGAATTAAACTAACTTATTCAAACAACTTATGATACTGAATTCGTTTTGAGAAAACCTGAGCAAGGTCGTCCAAGAATCTAAACAGCCAATAAAAATTAATATTTTTCTATTATAGGATAGATGTGACAGGAGTATATTAGCTTTTCAACTTTTTCTGCGATATCCAAACATGAGTTTCAAAGGTTACTGTTTGCAGAAGGCAACACCAGAAAGATCTGTTTTCAGGAAGACTTGCTGAAAATGCTTGGCATATATACACGCTATATAAAATATACATAAATATATATTGCATTTTCAGTTTTCAGTTGAGTACAGCTGTATTAATTTACTTCTTCTGATTTTTTATTTACGAATTAAAAAATTAAAAAAAATATTTGAAATTAAAAAAAAAAAAAATTACCAATATCATTTACATTATATTTTTTATCGTTTTCCAACACATTTTATGGATAACCTGTATATCGGCCCAAACGATTACTTTCTTTTAGGTAAATCTTACTAGAAAAATTAAAATTATTCTTTTACTAGCGTATATATTCCTATTATTTCTCAGAAACAAACAACATGAAAAATATTATTCTAGTAAAATAAATTTCAAATCAAAGGATCTCCGTAAAGATTAATAAATAAATCGTATTTTCATAAAACTCCATACTTGTGTTTTGCTTTCGTAAACAAAAATTTTTACTAAATTATTTTAGTGAAATTAGTTTATGGGGAACAAACTTCAAATGTGCAACAGATTTTATAGGAACTCTTTAAAATCAGTGAATAAGAAAGAGATGCATGTAAAAAATTTTTGAAAGTGTCTACTGCATTTTTTTTTTTTTTTTTGCAAAAATTAATTTAAAGAATGTTCTAATATTATTGTCCGTATCAGATATGAATAAATCAGTGTTTCTGAGCCACTGTCTTATCTTGTCATCTCATGGAAGTACAAGGAATTTTAAATAGAAATGTCCTCAATAATATTCAAAACAAAGAACTAATATTTTAAGCTATTTAAAACCTTCACGGATTTGATTTAAAATGTAGCTAATGATTTAAAGGGTGGAATATTTAATTTATTCAATTGTTGTATTGAATGTTTAGGCATATTACAGTATAAAAATAGTAAACAGTATAGAAATCCTTGATCTTCAATCAGCCTTTAGAAAATACCTGACAACTTGCAATTGGTTAATAAGATAAGTACATCGAAAAAAAATGAAATCAAAAAAATATTAAAAAGAAAAAAACAACAGCACCGATTAAAAAACTTTTGAAATATGCTTATCAAAAAGAGAAAAAAAAATTGCTCGTCACCCACCTCAAGGCATTCCCGGCATGCATATCATCGCTAAATGAAGATGGATTGAGTTTTTTTTCGCGCCAAATTAATGGATATCTCGAACAAAAAATGGTAACATTCAGAGCTATTTACTTCTGTATAAATTAAACAGTTTTTTTCATACATTGGTCGATGTGTCTTCCACTATTTTTTTTTAATAATTTTTGTTTTGAATTGTTTGGTATGTTTACAATTCAGTAAAGTATCTTTGAGTAGAAATAAAAAAGTAAAAAACGAAAAAAAAGTTATGTTGTTAAAATTGCTTTAGGGATTATAATTATGAAGCTAGCAATATTTGCTAATCTTAAAGTGATATCAAAGAGGTTTTTTTTTGTTTTTGGAGATATTAATTTATTTTTCAGCGTTCATTTCATTGTTATGGTATAAGTATGTAACTTAAAAGTTTTATTAACATTGCAAGTTTAAACGTTCTATACATTAATTTTTCATGTAATGTATTTTATTAAAAATGAATAGAAAGATTTATAATAAAAAGAAAATAAAAGATTTATCATATTAAAAAAAATAGTTTTTTTAGTGTTAAAACTAGTTTAATATTAGTAGGAATATTATTTTCAAAAGACAATATTCTGCAATTATATTAATTTGCACAATTTCATCCAAGTAAATCAGTACAATTTAATCCAAGTTATTCGTATAATTTAATAGCATATTAATTATTGAATGTTTTGAAAAAAAAAATCTGTACATCAACTGTACAGAAAATTATTGCAATATTTTTTTAAATTGTGTACTTTCCTTTCTTGCACTTTTCTTAAAATGGTCTTTATCTGATTTTGTAACCATGCTTCCTTCTACTCACTTCCAAGATCTGCCTTGTGGCGTTCAGGAGAAATAGTCAGCTGGTCTACACACTCTAATAAGGATATAAAAGTTTATTTCGCTCACCCTGCGCGTAACCAAGTTTCGGACTTTCCGGCTTAGAATTGTAATCCTGCCACGAATCTATAATTTTCAGTCTTTAAATGTGTTAGATATTTATTGTCTTTAATTGTATGTGTGTGGTGTTTGTTAGTGCGTACATAAAGCTGTGAGTTTAGAAACCTGTGCATCAAGTATCTCAGTTGCAATCTGGTTCTCCAACCTGCACACTACAATTTCAATTGTTTAATTATTTTGTCTTTATCCTGATCAACCAGTCTGATTAATTATTTGTTTCTTATGAAAATACATTACCAATATATATTGAACCATTAATGAATATTTAAAAAATATTGTATATTTGTTTGGTAATACCAGCCTATTATGTGTTTTTATAACTTTATACCATGATATATACATTTTGTTATCTGTCAAGCTTATGCACTTGCAAAATGCAAAAATAATTCATTAAATTATTTATTCTTATGCAAATAATTTTGCTTAACTATTCATTCAACAGTTTATTTTCTTCTCACCTAATTGAATTATTTATTCCTTCAATGAATGCATAAAGCCACGAGGCTTCCAAAACGCAAACACTTTTTGGTAACCCTTGAGATTCTATGAATATAGTTAATGTTTCTTATTTGATTCAATCAAGAGGTTCATATTGGAGTCGAATCACTATTTGACTCATGTAAGCTCTCGGTAAACAGTTATATAATTCAGAGAAAGTCGAATCCCACAGTTTGTGTGAGACCAGCATAATTATTAGAAAAGATACAACAGCGAACCTTTGTCTTTTAATAAAACGAAGCTTGCTTTAATTAAACTTTCACAGAACCCCATGCAAAACATAGATCAATGATATGCTCACATGCATGTTCTCTTCAACATATTCAAATTGCGCTTTACATGACGTGGCACTTCACACTCACTTAAGGGTGTGGCAAAAATCTGGCTTTCTAATTCAATTAACCCAACCCAATTATCTCTGGATACTCTTTCCTGTACTGTCTTGAACGAGCATGAATTTAATTAAGCCGCAATGGAGGCTGGAGAAATTTTCCAGTACTTATGTTTCCAATACATTCGCTTTCCAAGTAAAAGGAAACAGTATTGTGAGGTTGAAGTACTAAACCTCTTGATTGTCATGAAATTAATTTCGTCTTTCCAGTTCTCTTGGACAGAAAAGGTTGAAACTGAAAGAATTGTGAATGGATTCCGGTCAGAAGAAGGATATCAAATAATAATTGGAGATTTTCGTTTTTGATTTGCGTGATAGCCAAAGGAACTGGAACTGCAGTCATTCAAATCAATTCGAGTTTGAAAATTTATGAATGCATATTCACAAAAGGCACTTTCGGTTTCTTTAAAAGAACCAGTCATTACAAAATTAATATGTATAAAATAAAAAATAAAAAAAGATTTAAACTTATTTAAATGTTTCAAATAAAAAAAATAAAAATATTTCAAAATGATTTGATTTACCAGGTAGCATAACATTTTTCTATAATACATAGAAAAATAAATTAATCTGATATTTGTAAACATTTTAACTTTTGTAAATAAACCTAATTAGAAACTGTATTTTTATAGACATGTAGGAAAAAGTGATATGTTTGTAAAAAAAATATTGCAAAATAATAATGATGGAAATTTTTGTTATTATAAGTATTCCAATAATATCCTTCCGATTTCAATTTGGTAGATTTCATTAATTTTGCTCAATAGAGTGAAAGAAACCACATTTTTTCAAATACCATTTACTATAAGAAAATATTTATAATAGAATACTTCATTTTTCTAAGTAACTGTAGTGGAAGAACTTGAAAATTATATTCCCCTTAATTAAAACGCAATCTATAAGTCTGAAATAAAATTTTAGCAGCACAATGTCAATAAAAAGAAAAAATAATTATTTGTTTTTTCGAAGTATCTTGTGTTCAATGCGAATCTGAAATTAAAAGGCTGTTACAAGTTTATTAAACCGTCTTCCATTTTTTGTACAAGAATAAACCTTATGTTTCTAAAACGCTAGTGATGTATAAAAACATATAAAGATCCTTGTTTAATTAATTAAGGATTTTGGTAATATGAAATAAAAAAAAAAAATATTTCACCTTGTAACATAACTCATGTTCTCTGGATTTGAATTTTTAATTTATTTTTTTTATAAGTACTGCCTTTTATTCATTCATTTGTTACTTTTTTTTTGTTAGGAAAAACTTTGCAAATTTTTTTGTGTGCGAGAAACAGGTTACTAGAGATTGTAACAATATTTTTATTCAGTATTAATATTTTTTTTCTTTTAAAGTAATGGAATCAAATGACATATATATAAATTTTGTTGAAACCACTCTTGCTAACGAGAATTTGTGGAATCTTTTCGAGGGTATGATAAAGTAAATACACTCATGTCCATAAATTAAGAATAATTCAGAATCCACAGAAATTGAACTCTGAAATAAATATTTCACCTGTAGAATGATCTTGAGAAGAATATGCAAATTACAGGAAACCACCAGATGGCGCGAATAGTACGTCACAATGACGAGAGTGTAAGAGAGCGGTTTACAAGGAATGGTGGAAAGGAAGTAAAATTGTTCACAAGCGCTTTAAAGGCCTTTCAGTGCAATAGCCGCATAGTTATGGCACAAAGGAAGCATTTGGATAATTTTTTACGTGGTAGAATTATCGGACGACTGGAATATGGGCGTACCCAGCTGGAAGTATCCGAGGAACTTGGAATCGCCCAGAGTGTCATCTCCAGGCTTTGAAAACGATTCCAAGATGATGGTAATGTGAGTAGATGTTACAGCATAGGTCGCCCCGAGTTACAACGCCGAATGAGGACCGGCATTTAGCAGCTACTGCCAAAAGAAACAGATAGAGCACATCATCAGACCTGTCTCGTCAGCTCTCTTCAGCTACCGGTACGACAGTTTCAAGGCAGACAGTATACGGGCGCTTAGGGCACATTGGTCTATATGCTCGTAGGCCTGTCAGATGTGTTCCACTTACCGCAACTCGCTATCGCCTGCGATTAACCTGGAGTAAAGAGCATGCATTCTGAACGCCGCAACAGTGGACTTGTGTGATGTTTTCCGACGAGTCCAGGTTTAATTTGCAGTCTGATTTTTGCCGGACTTTCATATGGAGAGCGCCAGGTACCCGTTACCCCCAAGAGAACACCATTGAACGACACCGTTACGGTGGTGCAGGATGGCTCGTTTTTGGGAGGAATTATTCTTGGTTCCTGAACTGACGTGCATGTTCAGAGTGTAACGATGACAGGCCACATCTATCGGGATGTCATTCTGGAACAACATGTACGTTTGTTTCCGGGGCGCCACGGGTGCTGAATTTCTGTTGATGGATGACAACGCCCGTCCTCACCTTGCAAACATTGTAGACGACTACCTTCAATTGGAGGATATCGCCTGTATGGATTGGCCAGCATACTCACTGGACTTGAATCCAATAGAGCATGTGTGGGATATGCTTGGCCGACGAAATGCATCCCGCCAACCCCTCCCACCTGCCAACCGGAACTTCGGAGGGCATTGCTTGATGAGTGGTGTAATATTCCTCAAGATCAGATTGATAATTTGATACTCAGCATGACTAGGCGTTGTAAGGCCTGTATTACATAGTCCGGGAGACATACTCCATATTAACCATCATACTAACCATGTTATACTGTTTTTTGTAAATAGGTTCTTTTTGAAATTTGCTCCAGGGAGTAAAAATCGCAATTTTTAGTAATTACGTCAAACATATAGCATCTTTTTTGCTCTTTACCTTTTGTTTAATAAATAGACTTTACAAATAAGTCAAATTTGTTTTGCTTCTGTCTCTTTCTTTGTCTGAACTTCATTATCCTTAATTTATGGACATGAATATAAATGATAACTTGCGGAATGACATTTATTATATTTTTGAAAATGTATGCTTTATTAATTTACCTGTAGAGATATGTAAACTTATGATTAAAATTTCCAAAAACCTGACAGTTGTTGTAAAATAAGCTTAATCTCGTTATTTTTACTAATGTTTACTTTCTCGCTTACCTATAAACCAATTATTATACTGACATATTCTTTTAATCATGTAAAAAAAAAAAAAAATATTGAATTGATTTATATCTGTTTTCTAAATATAGTTTTGACACTCAATATTGAAACATTTAAGAGAAATATTCATTCTTAGAAATTCAAATGTTTTAAAAATATTTTATTAATTACTAAATATTTTTAAAACTCAAATGTTAAAGCGTTCATTTTTTAATATTTTATTTTCAATATAATTATTCAACGTTTTTGCAGTAATTTTTAATATTTTGATAAATTTAAATCATTTACCATTAAAACGCTTATTGAAAGCCAACAAATCTTAAGATTATTTGCAATAATATAAATAATAATGTGTACATATATATATTTCAAATTTTTAAAATGCTATGGTTAGTTAATAGATTTTTCTTGATTTATTTTAATTGTATTTTTAATTTATAAATAGTTCAAAAGCTGAGCTTTTATGCAGTTTCTTATAGAAAATGGATTTGATGGAACCTATAAAAATTTTTGAATGAAAAAAAATAATATTTTTAATAAGTAAATTTATAAAAAAATAAGACGTTTTCAAGGAAATGCTGGGAATATTAAACCAAATCTGAAATGGAATTGTTGAAAAGTACTGTTGCTCTTAAGTTATTGCCATGTTACTAAAAATAATTTTTTATTATTGTCAAAAACATTCTTCTATTTGGTTTGCTTTTTTTTTCTTTAAGGGTCGAAAAACTTCCATTTGATTGATAAAAAAGTAATCAATCATTTTCAGTAACTGTATAGAAGTATATAACAGTTATTAAAATAATTTGGAATCTAATTTGAGATTGACCCTACTGCATATTCAATTTATGAATCTTTGATAATTTTAAAGTGAATTTTGCTATTAAAAATATTTTTTTAAAAAATTATATACTTTTAGCTCCTTATTTTTAGAATATTTATACCAGATTTCAAACAAATTTTGTGATTAAAACAAAATATTTATGTGTGTATGTAATATAATTTCAGTATCATTACGTATAAATAAAAAATTTAAAAACTAAATATATTATCTCCGTCTTTGAAATTTTGGATGGTGAAAATAACCCATGTGTTTTACGTTATTATAATCCATATGAAATATTATTATATACATTAAAGTTTTCTAATATATAATCCTTTCGTTTTTAAAAAGTATGTACTTTGAATTTTACAGTATTTTGTTTGACAGCATTGTAGATTTTCCAGTGTATTTTCATATTTTCTCTATTTTTTTCGTAATGCGGATGTCCTTATAAATCCTTGCCCTTGAAATCGTAATATATAATTTCTGAAGCTTAAAACATTCAAATGGAATAAGAAAAAGAAGCATACCATTTTACAAACTTGAATCAATACCACATTAAAAGAATGTTATTACTATAAAAAGACAAAAATGTAAATTTATCTTGGCTTTTGTGACAGAATTATTCTTCCAAAGAGTATGTCTTCATTTTAGCAAATATAGTGAAATTTTCACGACATCAATTGTCAATAATGGATGCCTACACTATCATCCACTATCTAAATACCTTCAGAGATTTATTTATTATTCAAGCACCTAAGTCCAGACAGGGGTATTCTGAGCAAACAATCCAGGCTATTGACAACCGTCTCCCTCTTCCAAATTCACCACACAAGACGGGCGCCTTCAGACCACACAGGGCAGCAGCAGCACCCATCCAGAGCAATGTCTTTGATGCAATTAGCGAACGCCACTGTGGATACGAAGCGGCGGTCCATAGGAATTCACTACTCATAATTGCGAATCGCGAGAACTTTCTTCGATCGACCCCCTGGAAAGTGAACCGACTCGATTGAAATGGGGAGAGATCGGATTGCCAAGTATGACCCAGAATTGTCCCTAATTCAGTGGTCAAAAAGGACCAGTCGCCTCTGCGAGAGAGCTGTTCAAGTTGGTGACTGAATGGAGCAGCGGCAGGCATTGCTCTGTTGCTGATGATGGCGGGTAGGGGCAAATTCATTTACTGATGTTAAATGATGAAAGTGCATCATCTTTATTCCGTCTAAAAGCAGATAGGAACTGCGATAGTGAGATTTGGTTATGACGTTGATTAAAATAGTGTTATTAAATTAATAGTTCTGTCACTCGTATTTTCAATTTGTAATGTGTCTGAATTAGGAAAAATGATTTGAAACACGATACTATTGCCCAGTTATAAAAGTGACGTCATTTTTTAATACACATGTTAATGAAATATATATATAAGAAATTTATAACATTAAATTCTGAAATTTCAGAAATCCCTTTAAAGAAAAAATTGTGAACTAATGTGAAGAATTTTTTTTTTTATTAATAACGTAGAATTAGGAGAAGTCTTTAATATTTTCTGAAAAACATATTTCATTGAATATTTGCCTTAAATGATATTGTATCAATACAACGGTTTGTAAAATGTGGCTATTCACTGAGTTAAGCGCGGCTTTCATTGAAAATTAAAATTCATTATTTATTATTATTTCTAAATACATTTTACTAATGTATTTAAATTTTCGCTGAAAACTTTACAAATAAATATATTTAATTTCTGAATACTAAAACCTAGTTTTAGCGATATAATTATAAATTACTATTACGTATTCTTATCAGTATAATATTAAATATAAAAAGGAATAGTATAAAACAAAGGAATTTAGTATAAACAAATAGTATAAACAAATACTGATTTCAAACCAAAAAATTAATAACTTCCATACATTCTATCCCCCAAGACGACTATGGATAAAACCAACAAATACTTACATAAAACTCAACAGCACCTTTCAACTTTCAATTTTTTAGAGGATTACTTTATGTTTAATTCATGGAATATTTTAAGAAATTACTTTTTGCTACGTATAAGAATGTGTTTATGTATTCTTCTTTTTTTTACTTTACTGTGTCCCAATAAAATCAAAACTTTAAAAGTTCTCGAAAAAATGTCTATTACGCTCAAAAAGTTTTATTTATTTTCCCAAGAAAATTGACTTTAGAACAACAAAACACGAAAAAAAATTAAAAAAACAGAATATAAAATCGTCATATTTTCCAGTTCTGCAAAATGGAATGAATTTTTCATGGCCGCGATGTTTTTAACGAGATTTAAAACATCACATTGTTTAGTATGACCAGTAAACATACCATGGTCAGCCAAATACTTCTTGGCACGACAGAAATCTTGTGAAAACAATTTTCTATTTATTGCTCTTCCATTCCATTTGTTGACCAGAATGTGTTAAAAAGCTGCCAACTCAGCAAAGCTACTCACTTTAGAAATGATAATTTTAATTCTGAACAAGTGCAACTATAAAAGTACTTAGTAGTAAATAAAAGTACAATGTTCCGTTTTATTTAAGATCTTATTTATTTTTTTCACCTGATTAAACTTTTTTGTGGAAATAAAATCACCATCAACTATTCTTTCTACCATAAATTTTTTTCTTAATAACGAAAATCTTTAATAGACAAGACATTTATTAAAACACACCAGAAAAGCGATATGAAATAATTAATATCTATTAAAGATTTTATGCCTTATTTCAGGAATGAAATTGACATGTTTCTAGCCTTACAGCATGAAATATATGATTACCTTTTTTTTCAAGTAAATGCTAAAACAGTAATAAATTTTCCAGTAAACTAAAAGGTGTTCTCTTAAAATAAAAGGAAAATGTGCCATTTTTTCTATACAAAGTAAAATATTTATTTAAGAATAATATAACTACATCAAAGTGTAATTAAACTTTAAACATTAACAACATTAAGAATTATTCAATTGAAACTATTTATTAAAACTTAATACTTCTGAATTTTTTTAATCTAACTTGATGAAAAAATATAATTTTTAATGTGAAAATACATGTTGAAGCAATCTATTTTAGAACTGAATTAATCATTTATTAATTATTATATACATTTCCAGTAACAGTTATCATTCGAAGAACATTGGCTAATTCAACAATTTACTTAATTTTTATCCTGACAACTTCATAAAAAAAAAAAAAATACAAGCCTAAAAACTGTTTTTATAATAAATTTAGTTATCATTATAACATTTTACTTAACAGTTTTTTTAATAATAAAATTGTCATTCACTACAATATTTTATTATACCATATTATATTACTAATTATGAAGATAATGAGTACAGTTCAGCATCAAAACCTGTATCCATTATCTTCTTCTAGAAAAAAGTATTACTTTAATTACTTGCACATAAGAGAATTTTACATATTTTTTATCACCTTGATTTATTATAATAAATGTATTTTTGATGTAAATGTCTTAATTGATGAAAATAATCTTTTTGATGCACTATGTAATATTTTGTTAATCTCATAAAAAAAATATAAGTTACAATCATATATTATATATTTTCATTATTATAAGGTTTGTTTCTTGCATAAATGATAATTAATGCATATATATATAGTTTAAATATTAACTATGTGTAGGTAAAATATGAATTTGAGATTATTGCTTGCAAATTTTATTAGCATATAGATCTCAAAGAGATTATATAGAAAAAAATATATAAACATTATTATGATTATATATTTAAAATAAGAAATATTATATCCTAGAAAATTTTATATCTCGTCAAAAATATTAACATTAAATTTGTCTTTGAGTAAATGTGCTTATTATTTGATTGATAATGAGAAAAAATACCCATTAGTAATTCAGAATCGCCTGCAATATATCTTAAAATTAAAAATAATTATTTTTTAAATATAATTTCTGTACAGTTTTACAAATAACATTCATATATCGTTGTCTTTCGTCAGCAATGTTTGTTTCCAATTTTGATAACTCATAATTTTTATTTAGACAGATTGTTTTTTTTTACTGTGTATTTAAAATGGATTTGGCCAAAAATGTGCCTTAAATTAGAGTACCATTATTATTTCATATTTAAAAATTAATCATGTTTTATTTCTAACTACATTAAAAACAAACATATCAATCCTGATTTGTACATATTACCGTTAAGTAAAGCAAAACTTTTAAAAAGTAACTTTTTTCTAATTTAATATCTCGGCTGCTCAAACAATATGGATCGTAGTTGGAATAATAGGGTGTTAAAGTTATCTCAATTTGCTTATTGGAATTTCATCCATTACTTGCCGCTAACTGCGAGTTAATAGGCGTCCAAAAGTTGTTGCTGTCCAAAAACAGCTGTCCGTGGAAAAAGATTAAATTGATTGATGATCCTCCTTTACGGCCAAGTACATTCACAAAACTTGCTTCATCTGTCATACCTTCTTATGATGTCTATTCGATCGGCAACAAATTGGCAGAGGCAAAGCACGTTAGAAGATTAGTGGACGAGGGATGACAATGAAGTCAAGATAGTCAAGAAGGTTTTTTTTTTAAATAGTGAGTTTAATTCTATGCTGCCGATTACAATATTATAAACTTTACACAAAATTTCTCATTTCTAATTTTGTATGGATATGAAAAGGCCTATCATAGCTGAAATGATGACATAATAAATAGTATAATTTATCATCAAAATTTCATCAGTTTTCTTGTTCCCTTCTGAATGGCTGAATGATATTAGTAGGATTATTCAAATAGATGTTTGCTGCAAATGCGGCACAATTTTATATCGCTTTTATTAACAGGTTATGAAAAAAGTTATTAAATATTGCGTTGGTGCAGGTGGGTTATCAGGTCATCATATATAAATCAACAACATTCTTGCAGAACAACCCGTCTTATCTTGCCATCTCATGAAAAGTACAGACATGTTTAAATAGAAAAAGTTTTCAATCATGTACAAAAACTAAAAATCTAACTATTTTAAACTAATAAAAACTTTCACAGATTCGACTAAAAATGTAGCTAAGGATTTAAAGGTGGAATATTTAATTAATTATCACGTTTAATTGAATATTTATGCCTTTTACAGTGTAAAAATATTGTTTTAGTGTCATCCATTCTCTTTTGTTTGTTTTGAAGTTTAAAATAAAAGTCATTGATCTTCAATCAGCCCTTAGAAAATACCTGGCAACTTGCAATTAGTTCAGAACATAAGTAGATTGGAAAAATGGATCTAAAAGAACATTAAAAAGAAAAAGAACAGCAGCACCTATTAAAAAACTTTTTAAATATGTTTATCAAAAGAAAAAAAAAAAAATTACCCGTCACCCACCTCAAGGCATTCCCGGCATTCATATCGCTAAATGAGGATGGATTGAGTTTTTTTTCGCCAAATTAATAGATACCTGGTGTAAAACAAACATTCAGAGCAACATTCAGAGCTATTTTTGATGTATAAATTAAATGCTTTTATACAGATTTTCGATATGTCTTCTTTTTTTTTTTTTTTTTTTTTTCATTCTCGTTTTGAATAGATTGACATGTTTACAACTCAGTAAAAGTACCTTGAGAAGAAATAAAAAAAAAAAAAAAAAAAAACGAAAACGAAAAAAAAAAAAAAAGTATGTTGTTAAAATTTCTTTAGGATTATAATTATGAAGCGAGCAATATTTACTAATGTTAAAGTGATATCAGAGTTTGTTTCTTTTGAAGATATTAATTTATTTTTTTAAATTTTTTATATATGCATTATTTTATTTTTTTCAGTGTTCATTTCATTGTTATGATATAAATTTATAACTTTAAAAAAATATTTCTTAGTATTACAAGTTTAAACGGTATATAAATGAATTTTCGTGTAATGTATTATATTAATGCCCATTAAATTTTTAGCATGTTAAAAAATAGTTTGATTCAGTGTTTGAAACTAATGTTACTAGGAACATTAGTTGTCATATAACAATATTCTACCATTACATTAATTTGTACAATTTCATCCAAGTCATTCGTTTAATTTAATATCACTTTGAGGATTGAAAAAACTCTGTAAAACAATTGTACAGAAATTATATACTGTATTCTTTAAATTGTATACTAATTTTTTCTCTTTTACTTGCACCTTTGTTAAAATGGTCGTTTTCAGATTTTATAACCCTGCTACATTTTATTCATTGATAAGAGCAGCCTTGTAGCATTCAGGAGAAATGGTCAGTTGGTCTACACACACTCATCCGGAGAGGAAGTATATTTCGCTCACTCTGCTCTTCTCCGATTTCGGCTTTCTAGTTAGAAATGAAATCTTTCTGTGATGTTTTTATGTGTTTTATATGTGTTACATATTTTATGTCTCTAGTTGTATGTTTGTGGTGTGTGTGTGTAAATAAAGCTGTGAGTTTCCAAACCTGCGCCTCAAGTATCTCAACCCAACCAAACCCCACTTATAATCTGGTTGTCCAACTAGTACACTGCAAATTCAATTATTTAATTATTTTGTCTTCATCCTTATCAACCAGTCTAATTAATTATTTGTTCTCTTATAACAATTCATTACCAAGACGTATTAAACAATTGATGAATATTTTAAAAATATTGTATATTTATTTAGTAATACCAGCCTATTAGGTTTTTATAACTTTATATTTCATGAATAATACATTTTTTTTATCTGTCCAGCTTATAGGCTTGTAAAATGCAGAAATAATTTTAAAAAGCAAATAATTATCATTATCATTAATAATAATCATTTAACATTTTTTTTCCTTCTCATCAAATTGAATGAGATTTATATATTACATTCTAATGAATTAATAATTTATTTATTCCTTTATGAAGGTATAAATCTTGAGACTTTGAATGCGCAAACATTTTTTCCGTAACCCTTTAGGGTGTATGAGACAAATTTATTGTTTCTTATTCTTTCAAACTAGACGTTTATATTTGAGTGGAATCAATCTTTGACTCATGTACAAGCTCTGGTAAACAATGATATAATTCAGCGAAAGTCAAATCCACAATTTTGTGTGAAACCAGCATAGTTATTAGAAAAGATATAACAGTGAATCGTCGTCTTTCATAAAACGAAGCTCGCTTTAATTAAATTTTCACTTGAGCACATGCAAAACAGAGGTCGATGATATGCTCACATGCATGTTCTCTTCAGCACATTTAAATTGCGCTTTACATGCCCTGGCACTTCACACTCACTTAAGGGTGTGCCAAGAAATCTGGCTTTCTAATTCAATTAACCGAACCCAATTATCTCTAGATACTCTTTCCTGTACTGTCTTGAACGACCATAAATTTAATTAAGCCGCAATGGAGGATGGAGAAAATTTCCAGCACTTATATTTCAATGCATTCGCCTTCCAAGTAAAAGGAAACAGAACGGTGAGGTTAAAATACTAGACCTCTTGCATCTTTCCAGTTCTCTTGATTAGAAAAGTTGAAATTGAAAGAATTGTGAATGGCTTCCGGCCAGACAGGAAGTATATCAACCAATAATTGGATAATTTCGTTTTGATTTACGTGATAGCCAAAGGAACTGGAACTGCAGTAATTCAAATCAATTCGAGCTCGAAAATTTATTAATCATATTCACAAAAGACAATTTCGGTTTTCTTAAAAGAACCAGTGATACGCAAAGATAATATGAATAAAATATTAACAATATAAAGATTTAAAAATAATGTGTGTCACCGATTTAAAACATAATAATTTAAAAAAAGTAATATATCACCGATGCTTTTAAATAAAACAGCAGTTAGTAATAGGATTTTTTTTTTTTTTATAAATTTCGTAAATAAAGACATGTTTGCTAATAACGTTGTAAAATAATACTGATTGATAATTTTAATGTGTTGTTATATTTTATTTTCATTTTTAAATTTAAAATTTTCAAAACTTGAAATATTTTATTTAATACTGTAAATACTACTTATGAGTTTAGCAATTCTTTTGTAATTTTTTGTAAGTTTCTTTATAATGAAACTGATGTATAAATTATTACTATTTCTTGATTTTCTTAGTATTATATAACAAAAACGATTTCTTTTCAGCTAAACATAACATTAGCGTTTTGGTATATTAAAAAAAAATTGTTATTGTGGAGAAATGATGTATGTAGCATTTTCTTTTGATAAAAAGGCAGCTAAATACTGCCGTTCAACCGTATTTTTTTTAAAAACGTAATTTCTTCTTATATCATCTTTTATTCGGTATAGCTTTTTAAACTTGAGGAATAACAGAAACAAAAGAACATTGCAATACAATTTGACTTCTTATACGAAGTTCATTGAAACTATATAATGGACATAAAAGAGCAATTTAAAATATTTTCATTAAAAAAAAAAAGCAAAGTTGCAAAAAAAGAAAATAAAAAATAAAAAAGTAATTAATGTAATAAAGAATCCGAAATATCAAGCATATTTCGATTTCCTTTTGGTAGATTTCATTAATTTTTGTTGAATAGAATGAAAGAAACCATGTCTTTCAAATACCATTTATTACTAGAAAGCATTTCTAGTAGAATACTTCATTCTTCTAAGTTACTGTATGGGAAGGCACTAGAAAATTATATTCCCCTTCATTAAAACACAGTATCAAATGAAATTCCTGCAGCAAATTTCAATAAAGAGAAAAATTAATTATTTGTTTTTCTAAGTGACGTGTATGCAATGCGAACTGAAATTAAAAGGCTGTTACAATGTTATTAAACCGTCTTCCAAATTTTCAATTACCATCTCCTTTTGTACAGAAGAGTATTAAATCTTTCTAAAACGCCAGTCAGGTATAAAAACATATAAAGATCCTTGTTTAATTAATTAAGGTTTTTGATTATATGAAATGATGGGGTATTTTTTTTTGTCCTCATGAAAAATTAAGTTCGATGCTTAAAACGTACCTTGTTTCTCTGGATTTGAATTTTTAATTTATTTTTTTTCTAAGTAGTTCATTTTTATTTTTTATTACTTTTTTTTGTTAGGAATAAATTAGAATTTTTTTGTGTGTGGGAGAAACAGGTTATTAGAGGTTGTAACGATATTTTTTCACTCGGTATTAAGCTTATTTTTTTTTTTGTTTTCAAGTAATGGGGCCTTATAATTTTTTTTTGTGTGTGTGTGGTGAAAAAGCACTCTTGCTAACGAGAATTTGTGGAATCTTTTCGAAGGTGTGGCAAAGACAGTAAATAATTGATAACTTGTGGGAAGACATGTATTATATATGTTTTGAAAATGTGTGCATTATTAATTTAACTGCACAAATATGTAAACATTTGCTAAAATTTCGAAATAAATGACGGTTGTTGAGAAATAAACTTTACTTTTTGGTATTTTTATTTTCAAGCTTACTTATAGCTTATTATACCTACATTATCTTTGAATTATGTAAAACAAAAATATTGAATCATTTATATATCTTTTCTAAACATAATTTTGACTTTAAAAATTAGACATTTGAGTGAAAGATTATAGATTTTAGAAAGGTCATATCTTCTCAAAATATATTTCATTAATGATTAAATAATTTACAAACTCTTATATTGCTTATTCTTTAGTATTTTTAATTCAGTATAATTATTCAATGTTTTTTTGCAATCATTTTTAATATTTTGATTAATGTGAATCATCATTCATTCTGATTCATTTGATGAATTCATTTGATGAATGTGTGTGCTTTTAACAAAAAAAATGTTCAATGAAAGCAAAAAATAAGATTATTTTTGTAATACTACAAAGTAATAAAGTATACATATATATATTTTTCAGATTATTAAAATACCGTAATTAATTTACAGTTTAATCTTGATTTATTTTAAATCTATTTTTAATTTAGAAATATTACAAATGCTATGCTTTTTGAAACAAAATTATTTTTGCAAATAATATATCTACATTTTAGAAAATATAATCAAATTTAATATAATAATACAAACATATAATATGACATTAAATAACATAATATTTATATTCTATTTCGTTCAAATATTGAGATTTAAACAAAAGTTTTAGAGTCTATAAATTCCCTGTACCATTACAAATAAATACAAAATGAAAAACCAAATATATTTCTTCCACCTTTAAACTTAATTCCAATATAAACATATTCATATGCATTCAATGATATTTAAAAGTGTTTGCATTCAACATTAAGTTGCATTTATAATTGCAAAAATATGTTTGGAAATTAAATTAACTGAAATTTTAGAAAGGGAAAATATTCTATATGATATACGTAACTGCTTATAATCGGCATTAATAATTTTTAATATTCTTTGACAAGTAATTCGCAGGCAAACGATTATACATTAAAAACTTTATTGTATAATACTTGCATTTTTTGAATGTTTTTTTATTTTTTTTGTAGTCCTTGTATATCCGTGTATTTTTGTGTTTTCAATAATTTTTTTTCGTAATACGTATGCCATGAAAAATATATAATTTATTACTAGAATTTTTACAGGAAAATAACATATAAAATTTCTACATTTTAAAATATTCGAATGAAATAAGAAAAATGAAATATACACTTATTCAAACATGAATCTATACCATATTATAAGAATGTTATTATTATTAAAATCAGAAATGCAAATTTTCCTTGTCTTATGAAATAAAAATTATTCTTATGCGAATAATATGTCTTTATTTCAACAAATTTATTCAAATTTTTATGACCTCAATTGGTCAATAATGGATGCCTACACTATCCCATCTTTGAATACCTTCTTTGAATACCTTCCGAGATTTATTTATTATTCAGACACCTTCAAGTCCAGACAGGGTAATCGGAATGTCTTTGAACAATCAAACAAACGGCAGGCCATTGACAATTGGTCTTTCCTTCTTCCCCCATTCACCACAAAGGAAGGACGCCTTCAGACCAAAGGACCAGTCGCCTGCGACTGGTCGAGGCTGAGTGGAGCACCCATCCTGAGCAATGTCTTTTTACTGATGCAAATAATGAAAGCGAACGCCCGTCGAAAGGCTGTTAGCCCGAGATATGACGTTGATTAAAATAGTGTTATTAAATTAATTGTTCGGCGGTCCAATCATAATAATTTTGCTCAGTAAGAAAGTGACGTTAATTTTTAATACACATGTTAATGAAATTAAGTTTGTATATATATATAAAGAATCAATATCCTTAAATTCTTAAATTTGGGAATACATTTTTAGAATCAACTATAAATTAAATGTGACGTTAAAAATTTATTTTAATCGCGAGAACTTTCTTCGATCGACCCCCTGAAAGTGAACTGGTTTTTCTTTTTTTTTAGGTTAATTCTGAATATATTTCATGGAATTCATTGTCCTGCAAAGCTTTTTATGTTTGGATATTTAGCAGTTCAAACATATCTTTGCAGGACAAACAGTTCAAAGAAGGTAGAGAATGCGTTGAAGACGAAAGATATGAAGCCCGAAAGAAGTCACGTCCAAAAAATTAAAGCTTTGGTGCTTGCAAACAGTCGATTTGCAATTAGAGATCTTGATGATGATGGTGTAATTTCAAAAGGATCGGTCAATTCCATTTTTGGCTCAAACACGTCAAATCTCGATTAGTACCGAAAACACTGAATGCTCTAGCTCACACTGAATTGATTCTTCGTGACTTTTTCGCCAAAAATGAAACTCATATCTTTCCACAATCACCGATTCACACCGTGGGATGTCCGGCTATTCCCTAAACTCAAAAGACCACTCCGAGGACACCTTTTTTAAGTCGATTGAAGAGATTCAACGTGAATAGCTGCTCGCTTTGAAGGCCACCCCTGCTGATGGCTTTTTAATATGCATTGAAGATCGGAAAAAAAAAATTTGGCATAAGTGCATTGTGTCCAGATGGGATTACTTTGAAGGCGATGGAATAAATTTGGAAGAATAAACAAAGATGTTATGAAAAAAAATTGATTTTACTTTTTGGCACAATATTATTTATTTTTAATCACTTTAAATCTATATATAATTTTAATTTTAAACATGAGAGGAAAAAGAGTTAAATAACCCTGAATTAAACTTAAGTGACTGTAAATAAATAATAAATTGGCTACAGAAAGCAATTTCGATTAATCTGTGGAGATTAATTCACTAATAATGAGGAAACTTTTATCACGCTTTCGTCATTAGAATTTGCATCAGTAAATGTATTATAAACAAAATAAATTCAAAATAGACAAATTAAAATTAAGTAAATTCAAATTAGCTATTATGTTCAAGTTATAAAGTATACCTTTTAAATTTTTCAAACTGCATTATTTCGTTTTCTAAATCGGAAAATATAATTAATTTGTGCATTCATGATTGATAAAATCATCTTGAGAAGGACAGAATATCTCAATTATATCCTTTTTTTTTCCTTTTCCAAAATTATCTGATCAATTACATCATTATTTTTATTTTTTTTTTTAAATTATTTTCTCAATGAAAAAAAAAAAAAGTCAATAAATTTTGAGTATTTTTTCTTCTTCTTTCGCTATACTTTACTTTTCATGTGTTTTAGTTGGTTAAAAAATTGTTTTTGAAAATGTTGTAGGTAGCAATTTTTTGATAAAAATGTAGCTAAATACTTTATTTCAATAGTAAAAATAATAAAATGTAATTTGCTTTTATCTCATCTTCATTCAACATAACTTTAGAATTCAAGAATAACCGAAATAAAAGAACATTTCAAAAAATTTTACTCTTTATCCGCAGTTCTTTGAAACTACATAATTGACATAAAAGAGCAAAATTAAAACATTTTTAAAAGAAAAAAAAAATTTGAAAAAAAATTTAAAAAAAAGAAAAAAAAAACTAAAAAAGAAATTAATGTAATAAAGTATCAGAAAATGGAAAAAATAACCATCAAGCATATTTCGATTTCATGTTGGTAGATTTTATTAATTTTGCTGATTAGAATGAAAGAAGTCTCATTTTCAATTTCCATTTACTGTTAGAAAATATTTCTAATAGAATACTTCATTTCTCTAAATTACTGTAATGGAAGCACTAGAAAATTATATTCCCCCTTAATTAAAAAATACAATCTATAAGTTTCAAATGAAATTCCTGCAGCAAATTTCAATGAAAAGAAAATTAATTATTTGTTTTTCTACGTATCGTGCATTCAATGCGAATCCGAAATTAAAAGGCTGTTACAACTTTATTAAACCGTCTTCCAAATTTTCAATTACCAACTCCTATTGTACAGAAGAGTAACAAATCCTATGTCTCTAAAACGACAGTTAGGTATAAAAACATATAAAAATCCTTGTTTAATTAATTGTAGTTTTTGGTAATATGAAATGATGGGGTATTTTTTTTTTTTCATGAAAAAATAACTTCTGATGTTTAAAACATACCTTGTTTCTCTGGATTTGAATTTTTAATTTAGTTTTTTCTAAGTAGTTCATTTTATTTATTTATTACTTTTTTTTTGTTAGGAATATTTTTGTTATGTGTTATATTTTTATGTGTTATTTTTATGTGAGAAACAGGTTATTAGAGGTTGTAACGATATTTTTGCTGTATTAAGCCTTTTTTTCAAGTAATGGAGTCGTATTTTTTTCTTTCCTTTGGTGAAAAACACTCTTGCTAACGAGAATTTGTGGAATCTTTTCGAAGGTGTGGTAAAGACTTTAAATAAATGATAACTTGCGGGAAGATATGTATTATATTTTTTTGAAAATGCTTGCATTATTAGTTTTTTACCCTCAAACATGTAAACTTATGCATAAAATTGAAAAAAAAAAAAAAAAAAAAAGGCGATTGTTAAAAAATAAGCTTGGTATTTTTAAAAATGTTTATTTTCTCGGTTACTTAAACCGATTATTATACATACATTTTCTTGAATTATGTGAAGAAATATTGAATCATTTATAGATTTTTCTAAGCATAATTTTGACACTAAAAATGAGACAATTGAGAGAAAAAGAAAGGTCAAATGTTCTAAAAAAATCTCACTAATGATAACTCATATACTTTAGCATGTTTACTTTTTAGTATTGTAATTTCAATATAATTATTCAATATTCTTGTAATTATTTTTATTATTTTGATAAATATGGATCATTTACCTTAAAAGCTTAATGAAAGCAAAAATTCTTAGGATTATTTTGTAATAATATAAATAATAATGCGTAAATATATATATTTCAAATTATTAAACGACTCTAAATAATTGAAAGTTTAGTCTTGATTTATTTTAAATCTATATTTAAATTATAAATAGTCAAAAGCTAAACTTATATTCAATTTATTACAGAAAATGGATTTGATGAAACCTCTAAATGAAATTTTTGAATTAAAGCAAATTTTATATTGCTTGACACAGCAGATTGACTTTAATATATCTATTGATAAAAATAAGAATTTTTAAGGAAGTAGAAGTCATATTAAACCAAAGCCTAAAAGCCTAAATTGTTACAATATTACTTTTGTTTATAAGTAACTGCCATATTGAATCAATATTTAAAAAAAAAACATTCATCTACTTGGTTTCTTTTTTGTTTTTTTCTTTAATGATCGAAATACTCTCGTATGATTGATAATAAAAATAATCAATCTTATTCATTAATTGTATTGAATTATCTAACAGCTATTTAAATAATTTTCAATCCAAACTGTGATTGGCCCTTCTGGATATTCAATTTATGAATCCTAACAATTTTAAACAGCATTTTCATAATAAAAATAGTATTTTAAAAAACATATACTTTTAGCTCCTTATTGTTAGACTATTTATACATGATTTCGTACAAATATTGAGATTTAAACTAAATTTTAACAAAAGATAATTTTTGAGATTGAAACAAAGTCTATAAAATTTAATTTCAGTATCATAACGAATAAATTAAATATTAAAAACAAAAATATTTCTTCTGTCTTTAAAACTAATTTAAGTATAAACTTTTCGTATGCATTCAATAATAATAAAAAGTCCTTTAGATTCAGTATTAAATGCTATTTATAAGAAATTAAAAAAAATGAAATTAACTGAAACTTTCAAATCTGAATATAATTCATATGTAATACATAACTGCTTATCATACACATTATTATTTTTTTTTAAATATTCTGACGGGTAATCCGTAGGCAAACAATTATCCATTATATAAATTACAGATATTCAATGTATATTCCTTGTATTTTAATTTTTTTGTATGTATTTTGTACTGTGATGTATGTGTTTGTAAACCTTGTATATCCGTGTATTTTAATTTCAATGTATTTTTTTTCGTAATGTGGACGCCCATTATAATAAGAAATTATGATATATCATTTGTAAATGTATATACCATTTTCTAAACTTGAATCTAAACATTAAAATAATATTACTATTTAAATTAAAAATGTAAATCTTACTTGCCTTCTGAAGCAAAATTACTCATGCAAATAATATGTCTTCATTTGAGCAAACATGGTGACGACATCAGTTGGTCAATAATAAATGTCTACGCTATCATCCACTCGCTGAATTACCTTCAAAGATTTATTTATTATGCAAGCACCTAAGTCCCAGACAGGGGGGTAATCGGAGCAAACAATCAACAAACCAGGCCATTGACAACCGTCTCCCCTCTTCCCCATTCACCACAGAGGACGGTTGCTTTCAGACCACACAGGGCAGCAGCAGCACCCATCCAAAAGCAATGTCTTTGATGCAATTAACGAACGCCACCGTGGATAGGAAGCGGCCGTCCATAGGGAATTCACTCCTCTAATTGCAAATCGTGAGAACTTTCTTCGATCGACCCCCTTGAAGAAGTGAACTTCCCACCAACTCGACTGGCGAGATCGGATTTGCCAAAATATGTACCCGGAATTGCCCGTAATTCAGTGATCAAAAGGACCAGTCGCCTGCGAGAGAGCTGTTCGAGTCGGTGTCTGAGTGGAGCGACATGCATTGCTCTGTTGCTAATAGTGGCGGGTTGGTGCAAATTAATTTACTGATGGGAAATAATTAAAAGTGCATCATCTTTACTCTGTCTGAAAGCAGATAGAACCTGCGATCGTGAGATCGGTTATGACGGTGATTAAAATAATGTTATTAAATTAATTGTTCTGTCACTCTTATCTACAATTTGTAATGTATCTGAATTAGGATAAATGATTTGGAACATGTTACTATTGCTCCCCAGTTATAAAAGTGACGTCATTTCTTACTACAAATGTTAATGAAATTATGTTTGTAAATATATAAGGAATCTATAGCATTAAATTGCAGTGAGAATTCGCTTTTGCGAGAAACGGATAGAAACTAATGAAAGTGGTAAAATATGCTAATAACTTATGGAAATTAGAGAAAATATCAAGCTACTTTTAAAAATACCAGTTCGCAGGAACATTTGTCTCAAAGACATCGTGTTAATACCACGTTGGATAGAGCATTGCAGTCCATTTTTTTATTATTTCAAAGAAATATATTTCATTGAATGAGATTTAAATTAATTGTAACAGCTAACTATGTTATACATGCTATTTTATGTATAGGCTATTTAGTTTTGTTTTATTTAAGATATTTTTATGTATATATATATATATATATATATATATATATATATATCAAAGCTGTTTGACACATGAGCAGCTAGTAGTGCTTAAGTGGCTCAGGCTTACAAAGGAATGGTTTTTGGAAAAGCTAATTGCTTTTTAAATTTGTATCAAATATGGTGCGAATTTTAATTTGTGTCAGTATTGTTCGAAAGTAAATTTTATTGCATTCTGAAATACCATAAAAATGGGTAGCACTAGAAATTATAAATGATTATTTATTATATAATATTGTCAATATAATAATAAATATAGCAATGAGTAATTTACGTAAAAGCTATGGAAATCGATAATGGCACAGTCATATGCATTTTTAGTATAGCAAACGAAGTACTCATTTTCAGCCAAAGCAATTCATAGCTACCATATTCCCAGCGCCTCGCGAGGCGTCTGTAGCACTAAAACCATCGAAATTCTAACCATGAAAATTCGCTCACGCCTTGCCTTTTCAGCTTCCGAATTTATTTAGAGGGCTGCTTCATGTTTAAAATCATGCAATAATTTAGATTACTTCTGTTGCGTATAAGCGGTTGTTTTTGTGTCTCTCTCGCTGTGGCACTTGACCCAATGAAAATCGAAAATTTTTAAAGGGATTCTCGAAAAATGCAGATTCTATTTCAAGAAAATGTGTAATTTTTTTCACAGAGGCGCGCGATGTGGGATTTAAAAGCATCCATGTGCTTAGTGTAGCGCAGTAAACATGCCATGGCTAGCCCCAATGACTGCTGTGACAGCGATAGAAATCTTGAGGAAAGCAATTTGTATTTGTGCTCTTTCATTCCATTTTTTTGACCACAATGTGTAAAAATCTGCCCACGTCCAGCGCGCCCTGGCAGAGGCTGCTCGCTTTGAGAAAGCGATAATTTTAAAATTTGAACGGCATAAAGCTGATAAAAAGTAACTACGATGCACGTAATGGCGCAATGTATTGTTAGTTTCTGCTCGCGATTAAACGTTTTTGTAGAAATAAAATCACTTTATCAGCGGATGCACACAATCGTATTTTTTCTCTCAGTAACTTGAAATTCTACTGATAATAGATAGGGCATTTGTTGAGGCGCACCAGAAGCGAGTATGAAATAATTAATATCTGGCCAAAAAGTACATGTCTTTAAATTTCAGAAATGAAAAGTATATGTGCTAGCTATATGGCAGAAAAGCTTATTTGAGTATGTTTTAAAGAAATAAAGCTGACTAAAAAAGTAGTAAATTTTCTAGTGAAACCCAAAAGTGTTCTCTTTTAAAGTAAAAGGAAAATTTTCAGGCATCAATATACAAAAATAAGAAATATTTTGACAGTATATAACTGCATTAGGTGTTATGAAAGCTTTAAATATTGAGTACATTCAGAAGTATTCATTAAGAAAGCTATTTCAATAAAGTGTTCTTTGGAAATTTGTTTAATGTAACTTGAGAGAAAGAAACATTTTTTTATTTGCGAAAATATGTAATGATGATATTGCAATGTAATGCGATATATTTTATATTATGAAGGTAATTCATTATTATATTTATTTCCCAATAAGCAAAGGCTTGAAAAATGTTTCCTTTGAGGCATTGCAGGCGGCATTGCTAGCAAATGCCTAGGTAAGAGCCTTGACTGTAATAGTACTGATCAGTACTCAGTATAATAAAGTTACTCGAGTGAGATAGCGAGGCGCGAGTTTATCATCATCGAGCCTGTATCCATTATCACTACCAGAAGACTCGCTCCTGCTTGACTGGTGGTGCGTGAGAGACTGCAAATTTTGAGACCATTCTTGAGGCGATTAACAGTGTAATTATTTTTGTGAAGTATCGTAATGTCTTGAGAGGATTGTAAAGTAGTGTTGAAGTATGAGTGCGAAATATTTTGAGAATAGAGTGCTTCGGACTTTTGAGACAATAGTTTCAATATATCTTTGTTTATCTATGCTTTTTCGTATTTATATTTACAATAAATATCACGTTATGGGTACCTAGACATGCACCCTACGCCAAATCTACACTGAATTTCAGCTATGGATTTAGCATCAAAATGAAAGTGTCCATGGAGCTACTAGATTTAATGTGAAGCGTACATTCACATGAGATTCTCAGTATGCTTAGGTAAATGTCATATGAGTCGCATCCAATCTCCTGTCCATAGAAATTTCTAATTGTGCTTTATTTTTAATATTTCTGTATATTAAAGAAATACTGCATGCATTGTCTATTTATGTGAATATTATGCATGGAAAATATTGTATATTATTTTGAATAAATGACAGAAATCAGGATCTTCCCTCGTGTTTAACGAAATAGCCCTTACCATAAAAATATGTATAGCAGAAAATAATTAATATATTAGTAAATGCTGAAAAAGTGGTTTTATTATAAATGCTATTTTGGCAGCCATATGCTGAAAGTATCAGAAGGTATTAAATGAGGTAAAAGTAGTATGTAGTAATATATTTAAAGAAATACTACCTATAAAATATATATATATATATATACATAATATACACATTTTAGATTACAGGTTTAAATATTAAAGCGTGTGCGTAGAAAATATGAGGTAGAGAATATTAATTAATGTTTGATTGCCATATAGGTACCTGAGATGTATATATGCAGAAAATTGTGTATCAAATCTGATTAGAGGTATTTATTTTGAGATACGAAATATCGTATTAAAGTTTTATATATCGT
>BPLR01009684.1:0-39834 GCA_021605095.1 Caerostris extrusa | reverse complement strand
CTATGGGACATTTGAATATCTTGTTTTTAGGTAGTACAGATTAAAATATATATTAGATATGAGTTATCAATTATGAGAGTTAATGTATTGGATTGATTAATTATATGAGTTAATATTTTGTTAGAAAACACTATGGGATTTTATAGGACATTTGAATTTCTTAGGTAGTTTTTTTAGGTAGCATAGATTAAAATATATTAGCTATGAGTTATCAATGATGGCTATAAGTTATAGTATTTGATTTGATTAATTATATGAGTTAATATTTTGTTAGAAAACACTATGGGATTTTATAGGACATTTGAATTTCTTAGGTAGTTTTTTAGGTAGCACAGATTAAAATATATTAGTTATGGGTTATTAATGATGGCTGTGAGTTATAGTATTGAATTAGATTAGTTATATGAGTTAATATTTTGTTAGAAAATTGAAAAGAAACCTTAATTAACAAATAATTAGACATTTCCTTTTTTTTGGGTGCATTTAAGCGGCATATCGTCGGATGTTGGAATTGTTTGTTGCTGTAATACTAACAAAATATTTTTATACATTGTTTTGAAAAAGAAATAAAAATAATGCCTCTTATGAATTCAGTATTATAATACACTTTTAGTAAAAAAATTAAATGGAAGCAAATATTTTACGGAAATGCGTCAGTCCTGTTTTTAGAACGCGAATTTCACCCACCAAATTTTATTATGCCTACTAATCACACACAAAGTTTCTTGATCTAATTAGCAACCTGACTGGCACCGTGTAATGAGAAAAGCCAATTTTAGCACATAACAAGCGAAAACTAATCTACGATTTTGTGTCTCCACATATTCTGATCGCCATTCACGGCAACTACGTGCCAGTCGAGTGAACGATCATGAACCAAGAAGCACTCTAAGCCGAAAAGGGGGACTCAAACTAATGATGCCGATTTTTCTTTTCGTGATAACTATTTATTGTGGATCCTATATTCTCAATCTCTCTAATGTTGTGGGAAGGGAAGACACCCCCGCCACTATCACAAGTCAGACAAGCCGGCACGCGCCGTTCGACGGGGTTTTTCTTCTACCATTGGCATTGAAGTCTCGAGTTGTGTAGAGAGCGCGGGCTTTTCTCAGTGTCTGAAGGCAGGACGCTCCTAGAAGCAGATCCAGGCAATTGACTCTCAGAAAAAGTCCCGAGTCCGGACTCGAAAAAAAACAATTCTTAGGACTGATTGACTTACTTATAACAAAAAATATCCCATCCTTGTAAAGTTATTTTCAGATAAATAACTCGAAATTAATTGATTTCGAAATTTTTTTTTGTTTACGCCCGGTTGAACCTCGTGTTCGTAAGAACAAACAGAGCGCTCGAAAACCAGGTGTATTTTTTGAAAAAAAAAAGCCCGTTCTTCTTACCCTAAGCTTAAGTATGCAGCGAAAGAACTTTCTGATGTGCTGTCGGCTCTTTTTGAATTTTATTGGATCTTCGTCCTTATGACAAGTAAGTCTTGAGATTTTACTGAATTTTTGAAAATCCACTTCTGTTTGATATAAGGAAACCGTAGATTTTCAGAAAAAGTATCAAAATTTTTATTTTAGAGGAAAACGAAATATTTTTATTAAAACATAGATGCCTTACAAATTATTTATATTGTGAGTAATTAAGATCTAGTTTGATGGATAGCAAAATCCAATGCAAAAATGTGATAGCTACGTGCTTTTTATTTAGTACATGCTAGATAAATTTTAATTTCATTTCGTAACTTAATATTTCAAAATTAAAAGTAAATTTAAATAACTTTCCTATTAGTCTGAATTTCAATATATCGAGTAATAGTTAAAATATTGTTAAAAAAATCAGACATATAAATTAAGAGAAAACAGCTTTAAAACTGCAAGAAAGAAATTAAAAATAAAATATTCTTTTAAAATTAAAACGCTTTAAATAATTTGAGGCAATAAAAGTGTATTGCATTCAAATTGTTTGAAATTTAAAAAAAAAAAACCTGCATATAATCTCTTTTTGAACTTAAAAAAAAACGAACAGGGTTTATTTCTCGATTAATATAAACATATAGTATCAATTTAATGCTATTTATTTTACGCTATAGTTTAATGAAAAATTTTTTGTCAAATAAATTATGAAATTCTTTATTAAAAACATACTTTCGCTATTGAAATAAACCTTTATACTGAATATTGCACAGAAATATTTATTTTAAATTGACCAAATTATTGACTTCTTTTGTGATGAATTCGATAACTGCTCTGGTCATTCAATAAATTTTGCAAATAAGATAAGGATAAGGATAATACTAATTTTTAAAATTTAATATATCAATAAATTATATAGATTTTTGAAATTTGAAAATTTATTTTATGCAAAATGCATCTGATCCATAATTTAACCAATATTAAAAAATGTAAACAATGATCAATAAGAAATTGATACTAAAATTTTTAATTTTGCAATTATTTATGGTAAAATTAACCAATTTATGTTTAGATTTACTGGCGAATGTTTTATAGTGAAACAAATTGATCTGGTTTCCTTGTATCAAAATCAGGAAAGTGGATTTTTTTGTCTTATAGAAAATTATCTTCCATAACAAGATTTAAATTAATGATGATATATTATTATTGTTTTTGAAAACTATTTAATTAATGCGGAACTAATTGACTTTGAAGTATTCTTAGAGAATTTTTGTTTATTAATTCACCCACAAGGTTTAAATCATAACTTTTGTTGTATAAAAAAATTCAAAATTGTTTGTCGTCAATGCGTAAATACTGTCCGATATTTTCAATATTTGCAAGGCTATTTCTTCAAAATATTTCTTAACATAATGAAATTAAGGAAAATATAATGGTCTCACAATAATGATAATTAACTCATTATTTCAAAATGTATTTCCCTCTATGATTCTAAGCATTCACTTATTTTGTGAATGTAATATTTAGTAATCCTATATTTTAAATTATTTTTGAATCTAAAATGAAACTCAGGCAATTACATTAGATAATACTTCACTGTATTCTGTTAACTTACTTTGGATATGCAAATTAGTTTAAAAACAATGCATTTAAATCTTAGCTGTATTCTGTTATACAGCGAAGATTTAAACATGTAATAGAAATATATAGTTTTACATGAAATATTTTGCATATGATAATAAATGGTATAACATAAGATACTTGTAATGGTACTTGTAATAATATATTATTATACAAGTGCTTGTAATTCATATATTTTTAAAAGAATACATTATTAGTAGAATTATGTAAAAGAGTTCACAATATTTTAAGGCTTATTCATAGCCTTATCGTAAATAATTGAATTCAATTAATAGTTCTAAAGTAATGATGAGGTAAAAAAATAACTACAAAGATATTTATACTATAATAAATGTAAAGATTTTTTATGAATATTCAAACCTGAATAAAGCATTTTTGTCATTGCACTTAAAAGTAGAATTCAAAATATTATGTTTAGAGAGAAGATTTAAGCGCATTGTTTTAAACTAATTTGCATATTCAATTTCAGAAAGATTTCGTACAAATTTATAAATTAATTTATTTTTAAGGAAAACCATTTTTATTTTAATTCCTTAATCAGTAACAAATTTTGTTTCATTCATCAATAGCAAAATAACAAAAAATGATAATTAACTCATTATTTCACGATGTGTTTCCTCTATGTCTCTAAGCAGTCACTTATTTTGTGAATGTAATATTTAGTAATCATAGATTTTAAATTATTTTTTTAATCTAAAATGAATCTCAGGCAATTAAATTAGGTAATACTTCCTTTTCTGTTAACTTACTTTGGGTCTCCAAGAAATATTTTGCATAAGATAATGAATGGTATAACATAAGATACTTGTAATGGTACTTGTAATAATATATAATTATACAAGTGCTTGTAATTCATATATTTTTAAAAGAAGGCAATCTTAGTAGAAATACATAAAAGAGTTCACGATATTTTAAGGCTTATTTAGAGCCTTGTCGTGAATAATTGAATTCAATTAATGTTTTTGAATAATGATGAGTAATATATATATTCAATTTCAGAAAGATTTCGTAGAAATTCATAAATTAAATTATTTTTAAAGAAAATCATTTTTATTTTAGTTCCTTAATCAGTAATAAATTTTTCAATGTATTCTGTTAACTTACTTTGGGCCTCTATGAAATATTTTGCATAAGAAATGTTGAGATACCTTTTAATGTCACTTGTAATAATGTATAAGTATACAAGTGCTTGTAATGCATATATATTTCAAAAGAATACATTCTTAGTAGAAATATATAAAAGAGTTCAGGGTATTTTAAGGCTCATTCATAACCTTTTCACAAATAATTGCATTCAATTAACGTTTCTGAAATAATGATGATGCAAAAATAATAACTGCACATATATTAATAGCTATAGTAAATTTTAAAATTTTTTTTTGTTAATATTCAAAACTGAATGAAGCAGTTTTGTCATTACACTTAAAAATAGAAATAAAAATATTCTGTTCTGAATGCAGATTTAAAAGCATTATTTTGAATCAATTTGCATATTCAATTTGAGAAATATTTCATACAAATTTATAAATTAATTTAGTTTTAATTTTAAGAAAAATCATTTTTATTTTGTTTGTTTGATTAATCAATAACAAAATAAAAAAAATGGGTGACTATAAACACATGCATAAAATAAATTACCTGCGAAATTTCTGGATTCTTCACACTAACGGATAGATGGAACTGCATTATTTATTGAAATTTAATATGGAAAAAAATCCTGTGATGGTGATTTTGATTTTAAAATAAAAGACAAAAATTTCAAACCTTAGTTAATTTTACTAAGGAGGGTTTTGTGAATAGCAAAAATAATTGTTAAAAAATTTAATATTTCTATTATATAAAAAGTATTGTTATTCCTATCCAACAAATATAATAATCTTTTAATTTAAATGTTTGAGATTGTAATAAAAAACAACGATTTGGAGAGGAAATATGCATAAATGAGAAAATTTGTCAACATCTTTTGAAACAGTGTCCTATTTTAAAAATGCCTCTGTAAAGAATTATATTTGTTATGTAAAAAATGTTTTCAAGAACAGATTTTTTTGGAAAATCAATTCCTGGATTTTATTTGATTTTAGGATTAACTAGATAGTTTGTGTGTGTAAAAATCGATAAATGGCATTCTTTTGAAGCTGGACGACAAGTGTTTTTGCCGTTAAGTAACATCGTTTGAAAGAACCCCAGTCCAAATATTTATTGAATTCATTGTTGTTGGTCGCAATTGCATTATGTTATTTTATAGTAAACTTTCTATGAATATATCACTGAAAAACCTTCATAAAGTATAACGAACTCTGTAGAATTTAATATTTTTATTCTTCAAAATTCTTCAGTGGGGCGCCTGATATGTATTATTATATTGACTTAATACTAATTATTTATTTTTAATTAATACTAATTTCAGTAAATTTCCCTTTTAAAGTTATCGTAGAAGGACATTTCATGATAAAAAAGCATGGGGAATTTTAAGTACCTCGGTAATGCATTTATATCACTCAGACTTTGGCTTGTATATTACATTAACAATAGCTTTTTTTGTTTCATTGCTCACTTCTTGTTTGGCAGAATTTCTACCATGGTAAAAAATGAGTCAAAGAATTCTTGTCTCAAAAGACATAAAGCTGCGTATGGGAAACGGCCTGTCATTTGTAGAGCATTTTAACATTAATGACTTTTATATCTTGGAAAAAAATTAATTTAGTTTTATTTTTAAAATTTTTTGAGACAAAATTCTTTGACTCGTTTTTTTTTTTTTTTTTTTTATTTTTAAGAACTTCGGGGTAATGCATTTATGTCACTCAGAATTTTCTTGTATATTACATTAGCAATGGCTTTTTTGTTTCATTGCTCACTTATTGTATGACAGAATTTCTTCCAAAAAGAAAACCATGGTAAAAAATGAGTCAAAGAATTCTTGTCTCCAAAGACATAAAGTTGCGTATGGGTAACGGCCTGTCATTTGTAGAGCATTTTTAACATTAATGACCTTTATATTTTGGAAAAAAACTAATTTAGTTTTATTTTTAACATGTATAAAAATATGACTATTTATTAATCAACATAATGAAGTGGGTTCTGCTATATTTTTATATGCGTATTTATAAAGCATCAAAAATGAAAATAATTATTTCGTAAGATATTTATTTTCCTTTCACAAATGCAGTTAGCAATGGATTTCATAAATGCTTTTCATCATCGTTAAATAGAATATATCTGCTAACAGGCGAATGTTGCCATGTGTTATTTTGTTCTCTGTCCTTTACTAAATACAGCAGTATTCTTTTTCTAATAAGAATAAACTCCTTCCCTTTAGTTTTTCCTGATTATCTGAAAAAATATTCATTGCTAGAAAAATGACGAAAACCTATAACTGAATCACTTAAACTTTGATTATTTTAATTTTATTAGATACTTTTCCTGTTTATAATAATGCAGATTATTATTTTTCGTCTTCGTTTAGGAACAAAATCAACATTTTTTTGCTTTTTGGCTCTGAATTAATTCAATCAATTAACCATCCATGGGGAAATATTTTTGATGGATTACGAAAGCCCATCAACCGTATTTTTAAGAAGGTTGAAGTTTCAACCAAGTTTCATGTGAAAGAGTCGACATAGTAGCTTTAATACCACATATCTTTTGAATTTTACAACGTGGGTTCAAACATTTTTAAAACTTAAATTAAATACTGCAATATTTTTGAATTTCTATCATAAAAAACAGAAAAAAAAATTAATGAAATGCCTTATTATATATTATCGATATCCAAGTTACATGAAACTAATTAAAAATCTCTTCCTAGTTACATTACCAGTTTAATTCAATAAAATGAAATGTTGCAATTAAGTTTTTATCTTTTATTTTGACTACATTTTTAAGATTTTAAAATGATAAGCCTAAAAAAACGGTTATTAATTGTCAAATCTCCTCTTCATTATGAATAAAATTATTTACAATTTTTTCAGAATAAACAAATATTTTTATATCTGTATATTCAGTATAAGAATAGAAAATATGAAACATTTCAGTAAAAAAACACGTTTAAACAAATATATATATATATATCCATGTGTACATGTGTGTGTGTATCGTCCAATACTTTTACCTATTAATTCTATAAATCTATAGCCTTATCTGCAATAACATTTTTACATTAAATATCTCAAGAAATGAAATATATAAAGTAAATGAAAATAATTTGAAAGAAAACTACGTAATCTGCAATTGCAAAAGTTATCTGTCTGTAATAATGACATAAATTAACTATCAATTTTGAACTGCATAGAGAATGCTTAATGCGAAATGATTAAAAATGAGCATACATTTTGATTTTCATTAAAATTTTCTCTCAAACTGACAATTTTCGTATTTTAACGATATTTATATTGTCTTTGTACTAATAAAAGGTATTTATAAATAGATATGTGTTCACCCTTAAAAGAATTTGAAAATAATTTTTATGTATGTTAACTTATTTTGAACACAGTATGAAGCAAACCAATAAAAAGTTAAAAAAAAAAAAAAATCTTTCTAATTACCTCTTTGTTAAAAATTGACCTTTGAAAAGTATTTTAATTGGCTATAAGATAAAACACTTTTCCTGGAGAAAGGAAATTTTACTAGTATTTTTTTTATTGGTTTTAACTTAAAGCATTTAGTTTACAAGTGTTTATGTTCAAAATTTTCCCATCAAGATTTTCAAATCTAATATTTGTGAATAAAAAGAATTTTGTTAAAGATTTTATTATGTTCATTTCCAAAGTAAATACAAAACAATTTTTTTTGTAAAAGCGTTTGACGCAAAAAAATAACTAAAATTATTTCTAATCAAATTGTGCATTATGGAATGGGAAAAGTTGAATATTATGATACAATATTTAGGAAGACGTTAATAATTGGTGTACAAAATAAAATAAAATGTTAAAAAGTAATTAAATACATTTTACTTAAAACTGAGAAACGTTTTGAATAAAGATGTTCTCTGTTGATAAAATAAATTTAATACTTTTGACAGTTCTAATTATCTCACAGTTTGAAGACAGCTCTTGATTTCAAAAGTTTAATATATTTCACAGAGATTAAATAATGGTTCATAACAATGGGAGAATTACCTGCCAATACGTACATACAATAAATTGGATTTCATTGATTGTCCACTATCAGGACTGTGATACTAATGAAGTGATATTAATTCGAATTTGAAGGAAAATTTTTATTTTATCTAAGATACAAAGCATACTGCATAGAATATCAGATTCAATTATTACTGATATCATTATTCAGATTATCACTATAAATATTTACTGTATATTTCGTATAATTACCATACTTTAACATTAAGCATGTTCAATTCAAATGACACTGAAAATTATCAAAAAGCGAAGCAGAAACTATTTGAATATTAATCATCAACTTTAATGGTATAAAATACCCCAGAATAGAAAAAAATTCTGTTTTATTTCTCTCATCATCATTTGATAAACATCAATTTATAATTTTAATGCTCAAAATTGTTTCTGTATTCTCAGTTGTTTGAAGGAGAAATGTATGTAACTTAATTTGGATAATTCTTAAAAGGTTTATATTTTATTACTTACATATACTATCACTAATGTATTTATATTACTTACATTACTCAGCTCTTTATGAATATTACACGCACACACGTACAGATATATTTATATATTTATATGTAATATTTACAATATTACATATATATATAATATACATGTTATATTTATAAAAAGTGATTGAGTTATTTTTTCCCTTAGAAAATAACTTTATGTAGAAATTCTTAGTGTAGTTTTGGATTTTTCTGAAAATTTATTATAGATTTTTTAGTTATACAGTCATATCGTACAAAAGTAAATTAAAATCTTGTTTAGAATAAATGAAAATATATTGATAACTTTATTTTCGCAAAATTTATTCATTTAATGTGTTTAAAAATTTCTAAATAAAATTTATTTTAGAAGTCATTTTACATAAAAATTATAGAATGATTATATTAAAAAACAAAAGTTCTTTTAATAATATCTTATCTAAAATATTTCCATTAATCAAAGAAGGTGTTTTTGGAATTTTCTGTTCTATACAACAAAAGGCATAAGATAATAATATTTAGAATAGATTATAAGATTTACAATAAGAGATTCACAAGGGCAACATTTTTTAAAGTCAAGATCTCCACTTCAAACTTAAAATCGACCGCTAGGATTTAAATTCAGGACATCCGCAAGTAACTGGATCGAAATAGGAAGACGCTCCTGTTGCGACAGCTGATAAAAAGGAAGAAAGATTCGAATTTGCTTTTCAGATTAAAGCCAATTCCAGCATTTTCACAAGATTTTCCTCTTTGCTAAGTTATCATTCACATACAAGTGCTTGGCACTCATGCGATAAAGGCTATTTGCAAAATATTAGTCTAAAAATTCATTTTAATTCTTTTACATTTTATTATACTACTGTGTCCAAAAAGTAAGACCAATTTCAATTTCAATTTCCTGGGCATATGGTATTTCAATTTTTCCCTCTTTTTTAGGTTGTTGGCACTGTCCTTCACATCTGTGTGATATTCATTAGTGCTTGAGTTACGCTTGGTTTTGTGAGATGCTAAAACTGATTCCGGTGATTTTTGAAATGTCTCTTCAATCGACTCAAAATGGAATCACCAGAGTGGTCTTTTGAGTTTAGGGAATAGCCAGAAGTTGCATGATGTTAAATTAGGTGAATACGGTGGTTGTGGAACGATATGGGTTTCATTTTTGGCGAAAAGGTCCCGAAGAATCAATACAGTGTGAGCTGGCGCATTCAGCGTTTTAGGTACCAATCAAGATTTGATGCTTTTGAGGCCCAAAATATCTTTTAAAATGGAATTTTGAAATGCAAACATCAGCAGCAAGGTCTCTAATTGTAAATCGACGGTTTGCAAGCATCAAATGTTTAAGTTTTTGGACGTGAGCTTCGTCGGAAACGCGTTCTCTGTCTTCTTTGAACTGTTTATACTACTTTTAAATATTTCTTTCCAATATAGGAATGCTCACCGAATGCCTTCTGCAACATTTTATTATACGTTTCCGCAAACAAAATTTAACGCTTTTTTAAGTTCTTGCTCAATTAATTCAGGCATTTCAAAAATCGCCGGAATCAGTTTTAGCATCTCACAAACCTAGCGTAACTCAAACACTAATGAATATTTTGATGTCAAATTTCTTACAGATGTCAGGACAGTGGCAACAACCTAAAAATGAAAAAAATTGAAATACCATATACCTGGGAAATTTAAATTGAAAACTGGTCTTACTTTTTAGACACATTAGTATTCAATCTAATTGTAAGTGTACACAAAAGTTTTTATTCTTCCGACAGATTTGATTTTTTTGATTCATCTTCAATTTTTAATTTTTTTTTAAATAACATTTAAAATTTTAAATAAAGCTTGTTGTTTCCAAATAATTTTTTCAGACTTAATCGACTAATAAAGTTATAAAATAAATTTTAAACGAAAAATAACTTATCAATATTGTATTTACAATAATGATCTTTTTTTAACTAACCATTACATAAATTATTTTATTGTCTATTATATTCAGTCTAATTTAATTGTGTATAAAAGTATTATTTTTTTCTTCTGACAGATTTGTTTTGGATAAAAAAAAAATTTGAATTGATCTACGATTTTTAAAAATTGCTTTTTTAAATAATATTTTAACGTTTTAACTACAACTTTTTTTAAATGATATTTTTTTCAGATTTTTAAAAATAAATTTTAGGAGAAAAAAAAATTATCAATATTTTATTTACAATAATGTGCTTTTTTTTTAACTAACCATTTATTATTTACTTCTTTTGCGATTTAATGTACAGTTTTTTGTTATGAATGTTATATTTAACACTGAAATGAAATTTTTAATTTAAAGAAAAGGAAAAATAATTTTCTTGAGTAAATTGAAATAAGTAATTTTGAACAATATATTTATATGATTATAAAATTAATCAAAACTTGAGAAATTTTGTAAAGTTATATGCTAAATTTAATTATTTTATTGCTCGGGTTTCTTTTCATTCAATCAATAACATATTTTAATTATTTTATTGCTCGGGTTTCTTTTCATTCAGTCAATAACATATTTTAATTATTTTAGAAAGATTTAGAAAATTTCCACATGGTCATACTTAGAAACATTTTTATTTTTAAAGAAAATAATGAAATTGAATCTAAATTATCATCTTTTCTTCAAGAAACATGATATATTTTTTAATTAAAAAATTTTTTTCAATCTAAGAGAACAATGATCGAATGACTAAGAGAAATGTATCCAATGACTTTATTATTTATTTCTTTTGCGATTTATTGCTACAGTTTTTTTTTTTTTTTTTATGAATGTTACATTAACATTAATTTTAAAATTATTCTAACTTGAGACATTTTGCTGAGTTAACTGCTAAATTAATCAATTTTGTTGCTTGGTTCCCTTTTCATTGAATCAATAGCTTATTTTTATTATTTAGAGAGATTTAGAAAATTTCAACATGATCATACTTAGATGCATGTAATTAGAAACGTTTTCACTTTTAAAGAAATTAATGAAATTGGATCTAAACTATCATCTTTTCTTCAAGAAAAATTAGATTTTATCATTAAACAATTCTTTTCAATCTAAGAGAGCAAGAACCATACATGTATCCAATGATTTTCAATAAGATATTCAAATTACAAGGCAATATCAGTCTTCTTATATGTAGTTCTTTAGAAGAAAACACGCCCTTAAAATATTGAAATGACTGTATTCTATTATTTTTAGCATGGGAATTGCATATTTTATAAGTTTCTTGTCAGTGAAGTTTTATTAATATTATATTATTACATATGCAAGTTATGAAAAGTAAAATATACATTTTACGTATAATGATGTGGTTTTATTCTAATGCCTACATTTTGTAGAAATGGAATAAAAGAAAATTTTTCAGAACGTGGAAGAAAACCTCCTGTTTAGTTAATAGGAGCTGCAAAACTGTTCTTAAAGCAATGCATAAGCAATAACAGTTTGTATATTTTATACATAAAGATAAAATTGTTTCATTTTAAATGAAGCATTGGATTATTAAATAAATCAAAAGTTTCATTAACATCCTTTATGTAAAATGCGTTTTGTGCAACGTTTTGCTTATCAATGGCAAATATTGTTCTATAGTTATTTGTCATTATCATTGAATAATTTAAAAGTGTTTCTGATATCCATATTTCAGTTTTTCTATGCACCATACATTAATATCCTTTCAGTCCTTAGCGAGACATATGAATTCGATACAATTTTTATACTTGATCATCTCAAAAACATTCTAAATATGTCAGGGGGATTAATCTAGAATTAAGCATTGGTGGTACAGTTCGTTAAGGCGCTTTTGGCAGTTCTAATCTCTGTGCTCAAAACAGCTGCTTTTGACTAGGCGTTTGGTTACTAGGCGTTTGGTTTATTTGAAAATAAACAAGATAGGAATAACAAGATATTGCTATCTTGTTTCTATCTTGTTTATTTTCAGAGGAAATACTTCTCGAAAACCAAACGCCTAGTCAAAAGCAGCTGTTTTCAGTAAAGTAGGATTGCAACTGCAAAAAGCGCCATAACGAACTGTACCAAAGCTTAAATCTAGATTAATCTTAATCTTGATATCTTAACAATATTTATATTATTGTATATAATATAAATATAATATTAATAATATATATATATTATATTATTATAATATATATTATTATTATACATTATATTATATATTATTATTATTATAATATATTATATATATTATAATATTAATAATATATATATCTTTGATATCTTAATAATCTTGATATCTTGATTCTATCTTGTTAAAGATAGAATCAAGATATCAATAACAAGATAGAATAAACAAGATATAATCTAAAGTTAATTATATTACACAATTGAATAATATAACGTTAAAGAGGAACGTTTCTATACAGTTGAAATTCAGTGCAGTAGGGTAGTAAGCAGACGGCTTACCACCATGGTCCACCATGGGCTGTTGCTCCAATGAAGAAGAATATTTACAGATCCTGTGATATAATTTAGCTATATAAAATTACTAGGAAAAATATTATCAATTATTTTTCCTTTGAGATTTTATATGTTGACTCATGATTTAGAAGAATAAGCAGAGGAAAAGATTTATTTTTATATGACATCAAAACGAGAAACAAACCGTTATTTTTGTCAGAAATTTTACCTGTTTTAATTTCCCAGACTGAAAGTTTTAATTTTTAAAACTGTATGCTGTACTACAAGAGGTTATTTTTTACGAATTCTCATTTCTATTGATTTTTTTCATTCAGAAATTAATCATATGATTTTGGACATTTTTACTGACTGAAAATTAATTGTCTTTTGTCCCAATAAAAACTAAGGAAAAACTAACTTTTTTATTTAATAGATTTTCTTGTAAAAATTGAAAGACCGATTTATCATTTCGAAATCAAGAAAAATAAAATTGTTGTTGTCAAGAAAAAGAAATATTTTTTGTTCTCTGATATTCTTTGCACTCATGTATAAACGCATTTCTAATGTACTCTTCATCTTCATATATGTTTTTAAATACATTAATTTTCTAAGGAGACGTGTCTAAATTTCCGTAACGTTAATTATTAGATATATTTTTAATATTAAATTTAAATTTATAGTTAAATTAAAAGTAATTTTAAATTTCTATAGTTTGTGTAATAAAATAAATAATTATGAATTACATTGTGAAAAATAGGAATGTACAGGACATTTCTCAACATTTTATTTTGTAAATTCAAATGTTTTTTATTCTAAATTTAAAAATAATTTCAATATAAAGGTATTCGAGGTAATAAAATAAGCTTTCGTGACTTCTTGTTTGGTGTATATGGTATGGTGCTTTGAAATGAGGAATTGTTTTATTAAAATAATCGTAGTGTATACTTGTAAAAAAAAAAAAATTATAAAGTCTCTTCCCTAAAATAAAAAGTCATTTTTTATTTTTAAAATATTTTTTTTTATTTTTTACACAGTTTCTTTTGTGTTCGTATGTTTCTTTTGTGTATAAAGCATTTTTGACTGAAGAAGTAAATTATGGTTATAGCTATTTAAACTTCTTTCCATAAATTTTTAAGAGGCATTAATTTTAAATAGTATTTAATCTGCTTATAGAACTACTATTTTTATTCTTTTTTCCTTTCGAATTAAAATAATTCCTCATATAATGATAATAATGAACAACTACAAAAAACAGTGACACTTCCAGATTAAAGTATAACAGTTTCAACAATGTAAAAAATTAATACGTAAAGCTACTGTGAGAATATTTACAATCTTCAATTACATTAAGAAGATATTAGGTAAACTAAAATGTATCTTTCTTACAATTCTTGGGTTATTTATATAAGCAATCGTACCTTAGTGAAATTAACCAAAAAAAAACTTAAAATATTTTTTTACCATCATAACTGAAAATATATAATGGGATTCTTTTGCCAGTTAATATTATTTTTTTTTTTGAGAAAATGAGCTTATAAAACATTAAAAAGCAATGCTAACTTTGCAAACTATTGAGTCAGCATAATTCACTGTTCAAAAATATTTCTTTCATTCTAGAACTGTCAGTGTCAACTATTATCCATTTCTTAATTTTTATTTAATGATGTCTTGGATAGACATTAACAATTGAACTGTAGTTACTCGAAACTCTCAGTAAATTCTGAAAGTGAATGCAAGTCCTTACTTTTATCCTTCCTAAGGCATTCTATTCATGTTCAATTCAATTGCTGAATAAGCGTCATGTGACAGATATTCCTTTTGACAAATATCCACTTTCAATTAAATTAAGTAACTTTCTATCAAGAATTCAGGTCTAAAAGGATGTGGTATTCAATCTCTTTATCTATATATCTTGATTAAACTTATGAAAGCTGAAGAGATCTATACATTGTCAATTCAATATAAGTTATAATAGAATAGAATAAATTATATGTAAGTGTTAAAAAATTTCAAATTTGAAGTTAAATGCTTGACTATCTCAAGATATAAATTAGCACTAACTATTACGTTCAACAATTACTTGTAGAATTCTAGTCAAGAACCGGAAACCAATTACGCAATATATACTTTAAAAATCCAAAATTAATTAAAAATGCCAGTAAAACTTAAAATGTTGGGTTTGTGTTCCAAATTGATGTAGAAACAAGATATTCTTACAGCAGTGTCAATAATTTTTTTTTTTTTTAATTTTTTACTTTCTAATTGCGTTTTTCTTACTAAAATATACAGCATATCATCAATTATCTGCATTATTAATATTAGTATAATTATGAAAGTAAGTTTAAGTGTAAAATTCTTTATACTAGTTTTATAAAGAAAGTCATTATTTTAAGGTACACTGTCATTTCATGCAATAGAAAAATCTGAGTGTTCAAATAAGTTCAAAGAGTGTTCAAAAGTTAAAAGAAGTTTTAATTATGAACTTTACTTTGTATCCACATAAAGTTTTGTTTCTTTGAAAATAGGGAGAATGCGTCACAAAATATTTCACTATTTCAACAAAAGTTTCTTAAAAGAACCTTATTGAAAATTGATTTTTCTAAAAGATTAGATCGTCATCATATTTATTATGTTACACTTCTGCAAAATAAAAAAAAAATGATAATAATTCTTACATTTTTGTGTTATGTTTGCGGCAAAAATTTTAAAATTTCATTTTTAAATAAATAAATTTTATGTTTCAAAATGTGTACTTTTTTGATTTTCTTTTACTTTTCTTATATTTATTTTCCAACTTAACTTTTTCAGCTCATTTGACACTGCGATCAACGTAAAATTTTTTCAATTCCTACTATTAGCTCACATTATCCCTATATATATCTTGTTCAAATTTTCAATCGTTAATAAAATACTTTTTATTCATCCATTCAAGTTCAAATACATTTTTTGAACTTGTAGTGGATGACACTTGATGTTAATACAGTTTTTCAAATATTAATTCATTAATTAAATTTAATTAATTAATTTTTAGTTTTTTAGATTTAAATTGCATGTATCTAATAATAGATGGTGCCAGATGTAAGAGGAAAATTTCAACTTTATTTGTAAAGGAATTGTTTGCAATATAGTGAAAAAAAAAAAGTAGAAATTGACTTAAATTTTTATTTTTTTTATATTACTTGTTTAAGATAGCAGTTCCCACTAATTATTCAAAAAGTGATTTTTTTATATTTTAACCAATATGAGGAACACATTCTTAAAATACGTTATCGAAACTCTTGATTGATTTTATATAAAAGGCTCTCTATTTTCATACTGTGACACTTTTCTTACACGAGAAATCAGAAAAATTTCAGCTTAATTTTTGAAGAACGACGCGATTTTTTTTAAGGAATAATATTTTTGAAATATTAAATGCAAAACATAAATTGCAAAATACCAAGAAGTACTAACCATAAAAAATAACATTAATAACGAGAAAAAATATTTCTATTCTTTTTTTAAAAAAAAATATTTCTAGGTCTATTAAAGAAACTAAATCTGTTGTTATGCAAAAAAGCTTTTTCAAATCATATTTATATTTATCATATCAAACCATATTTATCATATTTTATCAAACATATAATTTTACATACTGCAGTTATTTTTATTCTTTATCATACCAATTTTATAAATACTCCAAAATGCAGATATATAATTAAAAAAATATTTTTAATACAGAATATTTTATAATTTTTGAAGAAATAACAAAAGTTATGAATAATTTTTATTAATATTGCTTTGGCAGAACTGCTTTCATTATTTTGTGATTATGTTAAAGATGTTACTAAAATTTATTACTTAAGAATTAGCTGCAATTATTATTTACTTTTAACAATGGCGAATGAAAAAATAGGACCCAATGAATATACACTAGATTTTGTCGAATTTGAGGGGTTTTTTTAAATATCTAATTTTAAATGGAAATATTTATTTATATTTTTAAATATAAGTATTTTTCTAAATTACTATATTTTAATTTGGAAATATAAAATTGGACATTGATGAAATTTAACACTGAATAAAAAATATACCAAAATTAATACAAGAATTACTTTTACAAGAATACATCAATAACTGTTTATGAATGAGATAATTTTACACATAGCTATTTTTATACTTTATCATGCAATTTTTATTTAATAAATATTCCAAAATGCAAAAAAAAAAAAGAACCAAAAAAATAATTTTTTTTAATACAGAATATTTTAGTTTTTGAAGAAGAAAAAAAAAGTTATGAATAATTTTTATTATTGCTTTGGCAGAACTGCATTCATTACTTTAAGATTATGTTAAAGATGTTAATAAAATGTATTACTGAATGATTAACTGTAATTTTTTTTACTTCTAATAATGGTGAATGAATGAATGGGGTGAATGAATATGCACCTCCCTAGATTTTGTCAAATTCGAGGTTTTTTTTTTTTTTTTAGATAACTACTTTTAAATGAAAATAATAATTATTCATATTTTGAAATATAAGTAATTTTCTAAATCACTATATTGCAACTTATAAATATAAAATTAGACATTGGTGAAATATAACATTGAATAAAAATATACCAAAATTAATACAAGAATAACTTTATATCAAACAGATAATTTTACACACGAAAGGATATATTTGGAATTTTTATTAAAAATAATTGGTGTGATAAAGTGTTTTTATACTTTTTCATGTGAGTTTTATTTAATAAATACTTTAAAATGCAAGAAAAGAATTTAAAAAATACATTTCTTCATACAGAATATTTAATAATTTTACATAACACCAACCATTGATGCAATCAAAGCAGCAAATTTTCTAGGCATACTAGAAAATAATATTTTACCACTTAAAGCATTAGGCAGTTGCAGAAACGAAGATGCGATCCTGACTTTTTTTTTGTTGAAAGGCGATCAAAATTATCCTTTTTGGACATTATTATTTGCCTATTTTAAATTTATTATGGTATATTCATAAGAAATATAAGGGATACATTACCATTGCACTCAAATGCATATATATATATATATATATATATGTATATATATATATACAGGGTGTCCCAGCAAGACCGGATAAACTCTGCACAGCCAGATTCGTTGTTTGGAATACATAAAAAATGCCCAAAGAAGTAACTAGGTAAGTAAGAGATAGGTACCTAGACCTAGGTACTGAAGTAACTAGGTCTCTATAAACCAATTCCTTTAGATGGCCCCATAGGAAGAAATCTAATGGGGTCAGATCTGGAGATCGTCAAACAACGGCTTGACGTCATTTCACGTACCTCATTATGTGTGTTGGGCATTTCGAACATCTTCATATGTAAACTTATGCAAATACTAAAATAAATTTGCATAAGTCTACTAAAGTTAGCAAATGGCTAGCAAAATTGTTGATAAAGTTACTTAATGTCCAGTTACTATTTTTTTTTTTAGTAACGATGCTCACATTTCGAATAAAGGTTTTTTCATAAACCGGATATGGGTTCATACATTTTCTCTCGCATTTTCCTCGAAAACTATGGGTCGTAGAGATACAGTTCTTTGGGCATGTTTTATGTATTCCAAACAACGAATCTGTCTGTGCAGAGTTTATCCGATCTTGCTGGGACACCCTATATACATATATAGATAGATATATGTATATATATACAATCTATTACATTTATAAAAAGTATGTTGCTTTAGAAAAGTATGTTGCTTTTTTTAGCATAAACCTTTAAGCCCAGCTTTCAAAAATCAATTTTAGTGTAAAGCTATTTTAAATTCAAAACAATTTTCAGTTGGCTACGTCTTTAATATTTTGATTTATATATTAATGCGTTTTATTCTTCTATAATATTTATGAAATGATTATTGAACATCATTAACTTGATAATTTATTTGATTGAATACTCAAAACTACCGAAAGAGGCGCAGAAGAAAAGAACTTTCATGATTGATATTAATTCTCAATTTATATGAAAGCTATATTTATATTTAGTTGTTCATAAGAGGACTCGTGGAAGGTATTGGAAGCTTAACTGGGTTTTGAATAACCACCTAATTACTAGGCATGTTCCTTTGTAGTAATGTAAACGACTAATTGCGGTTGCGGTGCTAACAATAATGGGCTTTGTTTACGTCTCTTTTCATGCTTGATAACTTCCCAACATACGAGTGGATCTTAACAAAGTCCCTTATAGCTGAGACACTATCGGTTAGAAGTTACCTAATGTATAAATTATTCATGATTTAGATCCTAGAAGCCTAATGAATTTTCTCAAATTGACCAAAGTTTCATAGGACCTATATCTATAAAATTTTAAGAAACTCTTCCAAGGTGTAAAATTGTATTCTAATTGTAAGTATTCTGTTGAGCTGGTTGAGCTGATGGAAAATACTAAGACATTCTTTAAAAAATATAATTACGATAATAAATAATGTATTAATTTTAAATTGAGAATTTTTTTTTTTTTAATTTTAAGAGGAAGAAGGAATTGTGTTTTTAGAAATAAAGTTAGTTGCCTTTATGCTTATACATAGTATTGCTTAAAACGAGATAGAAAGAATACAAATGGTTTACAAGTAATTTACTTTCGAAGAACTTTGTCAATTTAGGTTTACGTAATTAATAGCGTGTTGAGTAAAATAGATAGTGTTTTATATAATTTATCAAAATCTAAGTCTATGGCTTTTATGTTGAGGATTTGATTTTTACGCACAAATTTTTATTTTCGTTGAACAGTATAACATTCAGTTGTAGAATTGTTTTCCTTTGCCATTATAAAAATAAATTAAAGAATAAAGCATATTTTTTCATTTTTTATTACATAATAAATGAATCTTAAAAAAAATTACCTTTCGTGTGAACTTCAGCCACTAGATTGAAATAATTTATTTTTCAAAGTATATTTGTACTGTTATGGTTAAATTTTGAAACAACTAAATACTTTTTATCTATTATTATAGATTCTATAAAGTATTTAATAAATAACAAAATGTTTCAACTTTTAGATAAAAACATTAAGATAATCGCACTTGATCTTTTAAGATTAAACATTTCTATTCACCGAAAACAAGTGTATATCATTACACTACAGTGACAGACACTTGTTCTCCATTCCCGCGTTATTCGTATAGATTACATATAAATAATAATAACATTAGTTAATATTATTTATATAATTTATAATAATAATAATATGGATATAATAATAACGTCGGGCGATAATAGATCACAAGAAATCGTTATAACTTCAGTCACTTGATTGCAATAATTTATTTTTTTCAAAGTATATTTTTAATATTATGGTTAAATTTTGAAAAGACAAAAATACTTTTTATCTATTATTATAGATTATATAAATAATAATAACAATTAGTTAATATTATTTATATTATTTATAATAATAGTAATAATAGTTATAATAATAACAAATTGTTTCTGCATTTAGATAAAAACATTAAGATTATCGCACTTGATCTTTTACGCTTAAATATTTTTTTTTTTTCTATTTTTTAATATTATGGTTAAATTTTGAAAAGACACCAAAAACAAGTGTATATCATTACACTGCAGTGATAAACACTTGTTCTTGTCACCATGCCAGTTCATCACTTAGCATCGCTTGAACATGTCTGACATCTATTTATGTACAAGCCAATACAAGAGAAAACTTTTACCGCAAATCCCACTTTTGCCCAAGGAATTTATTTTTTTCAAAGTATATTTTTAATATTATGATTAAATTTTGAAAAGACAAATACTTTTTATCTATTATTATAGACTATATAAAGTGTTTAATAAATAACAAAATGTTTCAACTTTTAGATAAAAACATTAAGATAATCCCACCTGATCTTTCTAAGATTAAACATTTCTATTCACCGAAAACAAGTGTATATCATTATACTGCAGTGATAGACACTTGTTCTTGTCACCCTGCCAGTTCATTACTTAACGTCACTTGACCATGGCTGACATCTATTTATGTACAAGTCAGTACAAGAGAAAACTTTTATCGCAAGTCCCACTTTTGCCCAAGGGAACTTTTTCCACCTGATTCTTTTAACTGAAAGGATCCCTTCATTCTTCTGCTCTGAAGATGAACCCCATGAACAGATCTAGAATAGCCTCCGGACTACTTAGAATACACGAAGTTCTTGCTTGTTTGTAAACAAACTGTTTTTTGAGAACTCTATTATCCTTAGTGAAAAACAATTTTAATCAAGATGTTTAAATAGACCGAAGGAAAACTCAATGCTGGCTTTAAAGAAAAGGCTTACAGAGAAAGTCACCAAGTTTGTATATAAATGTAGAATATTACGCAGAAAAAAAAAAACTAAGCTACTTTAACTAAATTTAAAGTAGAAAGCCGACTGTAAGTGGATTTATTCAGATGATACAATTTGTAAATTTGTTGAATCTAAAAATAAGTCAACTGAATCCCATGTAATCCTATTGAATACGAAACCTTACAGCACCAATTTTTGCAAAGAAATTTTTCCTTTAAAGAATCAGATTAGTGGTTTTTAATTAATAGAACATAGGTTTAGTTATATATTTTAATCAATATTTTTATTAATGGTATCTCGTTTTTTAATCTTTTAAAGTGATTATATCTCTGTAAAACATATTTTGAAATTGTACTTAATTTTCTGTTCAATTTTTGATGTATTTTGAGTGTTATTTTTATTATATACTTTCTAATTGTTTACACACAATATTAATATCTTTAAAATTCAATACTCTTAACAAAATTAAGCCACTTTAATTAAATATAAAGTAAACAGCCGACTCTTAGTGAATTTATTCAGAAGACTTAATTTGTAAATTAGTTGAATCTGAAAATTAGTCTACTGAATGTCATGTGATCCTATAAATTAGCAAAATTTACAGCACCAAATTTTTCAAAGAAATTTTTCCTTTAGAGGACCAGATTAATAGTTATTAATTAATAGAACACATGAATATATTTTAAATTAGTTATATATTTTAATCAATATTATTATTAATGGTATCTCGTTTTTTAATCTTATAAAGTGATTATATATCTGTAAAACATATTTTGAAATTGTACTTATTTTTCTGACCAATTTTCAATGTATTTTGAATATTGTTTTTATTATATACTGTTTACACTCAAAATTAATATCATTAAAATTCTATAATCTTCACTATTTTGCATATTTTTTGTGATTTATTTGCATTATATGAAACTGCGATCCCTAAACAGTAATTACAAATAATGATTGATAAAATAGTAGATCTCAATACATTTTTCCTTTGTACTTTTCTGATATTAAACGATTCCTTTTGATATGCGCTGAGTTTCTTAAGAAATTCCACCAACAAATCGGAAGTTATTTGTGTTTCTGTGAAGTAATGGAAAAATAATGTTTTGTGATAACAAGTTATATATCTAGTATATATATTCCTCCCTTAATAAAATAAACAAGAATTTAAAGCAAGAAGTATTGCTTAAAATATCATTCTTAAAATGTAGAAATAATTTTTTGATTTCATTTTTAACTTATTTCTAATAAACATGAGTAGTTTTTCCTTGAATACTTAATAGTAGATTAAGCCGTATCCAATTTTGAATATTACATAATAAAAATTTAATTATTACATATTGATTTTTAATAAATTACATTTTAGTGTTTAATATATTACATTTTAATTTTTAATCTATTACATTAATTATTACATATAATATTGAAATGGTTCTTTATACTCGTATAAACATATTATAAACATTTTCACTTTGCATTAAGATCCACTTAAAAATTCCTTCATTGTAAGTCAGTATTCAGTTGGACTATGAAGCAATTTTTAATCAGTTTAAGTGTGATTCGGTATTTAATGCTTTTATCGTATTAATAAGAAAGTACTCGTATAATGTAACACAAATAAATAATTAATTAATGTAAGATAAATAACTTTTAATAAACTGAAAATTTTTAATTAATGTATAAATAAAATTTTGTAGAAAGAAATTTTTTTTCTTATTAAATTATTTTAGAAATGAAATAAATAGCTTTAAAATTATATTTTAAATGAATGAACTTCATGGCATTTCATTGTAAGAATTATCCAATAGGAATTTGAATCGAGCATTAAAATAATTGTTATCAAAAGGGTTACTTATTTTTATGGGAAAAAAGAAACATTTAAGCTTAAAAATAAACGAAATCTTCGTCTTTGTTTCTAGTATTATTTTTTTTTTCGAAGATAAAAACCACGCAATCTATAAATAAATGTCATGAATAATTTTTGTTAAATAGTTAATATTTCATTACATTTTTATTTGCTTCGTATAACTAAACAGGATTCTAATTATATTTGAAATAATTTAAGTTTCTTTTAAAGGCTTGATTTAGTCCTGAAATTTATTCTGAGATTATTAAAGAAAATAATATTTTTTATTTTGATTTCCAATATAACTCGTAACCTACAATCAGTATTTGTAAGAACAGACAATAGAGACGTGATTGGAACTTAAAATAGAATGATGGGTGATTAGTGTGCTCTTTACTGGAGGGCCAGAGAAAAGATGTCCTAATCACACGAACGTTTATTATGGTGCTTCTAGCTTTTAAATTTTCATTCTTAGAAAATTTAACTTGATTTTAACTATTTTTAAGGTCTTTTTTGTTAAGACTGCCTGGTATTTTCACTTTGTAATTTTGATTTGTTTACATATTCTTTTTGTTTCTACAGTAAGTGGCCAAATTTGTATGGAATCAGTTCCAATAGAGCCATAGGTAACAACAAAATTTCTAAGCATTATTGAGTGTGTTTATAATATATGTTTTTGTGTATATTATGAAAGAAAAGTTAAAAACTAGAAATAAAAAAAGGGATCAAAAAGTTAAAGTTTAAAAAAGAGATTTTAATATAGCTGAATAAATTGTTTTCAATTCTAAATGAGATACGATAACTAAGAAAAATATCGATCGCTCTATTTTTTAAATAACATTTGAGTTTAGTGAAATTTTTCTGATTCAATAATTTATATTATTTATCAAACAATTATTTCGATAAAACAACACAATCCTTTGAATAATTTTATTATTCCCTTATTTAATTTCAGCTATAACTTAATACTTGTATTCTTGTTTACAACCAATAAAACGTATTACAGTTATAATCAATTCGTAGCATATGCAATTGCAATGATTAATTTTGGGGGCATACACACACTCACTTTAAACAACTTGGTCTCTAGAAAACACCATGAATTGTTAAAGGCAAACAGAGGAAAACTGCATATTTATAATATATGGGAGTGCGATATTGGTTTAAAATACTCTTCAAGTAAAACCAAAAATGAAATGGATGCACTCATGTACATTGGGTCTTTATTTGTGCAAAGGTTAAATTAATTTGCAAAAGGCTTAACTCCCGAGCAACTGTTTCGTTCTACTTTCTCAAACGTGCAATTTATTTAACCCACGATTCCTTTCCTCACAATATATTTATGCCATACTCCCCATTTCAAATATGTATTAAGTTTGCACACTGCTCTCTTATCATCTCTATCATGCTGAAGAGTTCTTAAGCACTAGAGTAAAGAAGAAGGAAAAGGAAAAGTGAGATAGAGATAGAGATAGAGAGAAAAAGAGAGAGAGAGAGAGAAAAAGACGAGTTCACATTTCTGGCACGTGTCTCTTTGTGTTTTTAATAATGTTCTTACTCCCCTGGAGACTCAGTGCTTTGTTGTCACCTTAATAAATGCACCCCACGATGTATTCATCTATGACAGCTGAACAGTAGCATGGGGTGCAGTGCATTACGTATGCCACTAAAGCACCTTTTCAAAAGTTTTTATTGTGATTCTATCCATTTCATCTTTACTGAATTTTATGATTCCAGAATTCTTAAAGTCAAGATATTCAAGTTAAGTTAGTTTGGTTCTTGAATATTTAGAGTATTGGGAGGTTTTCTTAGTAACATTTTATGGTTTGACCATTTTTTTTCGATACTAATATAGAACTCGATTACAAAAATGCACTAAAGTTAACACATTTTAGTGAACGGATCATTCAATATGCAAGCATTGCCTCCTATAGAGGAAAGTTTTCCTAAGGGAAAATGTCCAAATTCATGAAAAACAAAACATTTTCAGAGGTAACTCGAAGTTTATGAAGCACATTACCAAAGTGCACACCAGAACATCATTTTAGCTGGCATTAATTAAGCAAAGACGTGCACCGACCCATAACACTTTCCTCCAAAGAATTATAGTCCAGATCTTGCAGCCATTTTACTCACCATGCCCTTGAATTTATCAAAGGTTTAAATAGTACGAAATGCTGGACTTTGGTTTGTGGAATGTTAGAAGTTTTAAATGATTGTCTAGATATTTTATTAATGAAAGGTTTTGCTTCAAAGATATTTTATTTTTGTAAAAAACAGATTTACTATGAAAAAGGAGTGTGAATAAATTTTATTGAGTCAGTAAAGTAAAAGGATCACATCAATTTACTTTATTGAATTTGAAAATTATTTCAATTTATTTACTTGAGTTGAAATGATCCTTTTAGTTATTTTAATGAAAAGTTTATTTTGTAAATAAACAGATTAAGTATAAAAATAAATTCTAGTACTTCTTTTAAAATATAGTTTAAAGAATGTAAATATTTTGTTAAATTGACACATAAACTAACAACATAAGACTTTGAATATTATTACATTTAATTTTTCAATAGAATATTTAATTACACAACCTACATTGAATTTGTATTTATAACTTAGTTCCCTAAAGCAAATCTAGAATACAAAAGTGTCCTTTGAAATGGTTCAGGAGAAAGTTATTATAAAAAATATTTATTTAAGAGCTATTAAGAATAAGAACTTTCAACATTTACTTGAGTTTATTTTACACACTAATTCCAGTTAAAAGAATTTTTGCTTGCATAAGAACGCTGAATTTCAGCACTTTTAATTGGTTTCGAAACTAACTGTTACCTAAATTGAGTTGTGAAAACAACCATAAATTGGAGCTTAAGAAAAACCAGATATCTTTTTCTGTTGGTTTAAAAGACCAAAAATGCTGCATTTCTTTTTTTGCATTTCTAAACAAATGCACCGTTGCTGTAATAGCATTTTAACGAAAACGACACCAAAAGACATTTGGAGGCAGAAAAAAAAATTTGCAGGTTGCCTTGGAAACCAACAACTTGCTTCCAGATCTTTTGCCATTGAATTTCAAAGAGGACTACGGCGTGAATGCTTCATATATTTTTGCCTTTTCTAACAGAGATGTATGCCGAGGTTTCTCTCTGGTGGTATTTTTTTTTTTCCTGTTATCAATTCTCTAAACTTTACTTTTGGGGATAGCAGAACAAATATACATTTAACCAGAAAATAGAGTAAAGAGAAAATGTATAGTTATAAGTCTTTAGAATATCCCTTTTCATAGAAATAAAACCAATATTTTAATAAAGAGGAAAAAGTTAAATCAGGTTTTTACAAAGGGAAGTATAAAAATTCAAAGTCAGAAATTTTATTTATTGAATAATGTATATAGCCAGAAAAAGGATACAATTTAAAAAGGAAGCTGATATAATAATGAAAAATAAAAGAGATTTGAATTTTTCATGTTAAGCTTTTGATAGGTTTTTTTGTATCTTTTATTTGTTCCTTTTTAGTAACTATGTATTGAAAAAGAAATTTACTAGATTATGAAATTGAATAAAAAAAAAAGGGATACATTTTAACAATTAACAGAATTTTTGTGTGTCAGGATTAAATTTTGAAGATTTTAATCTCAAGTAATAAAGAATTAATCTCGAGTTTTTATATATTTGAACAAGAAAAGATTCTTGACTGAAATCGAAATTTTTAAAAAAAAAAAAAATTATAACTTAGTGTTTGGTGTCATGCTTGGTTGTTATAAGAAACACGAGTCTAAAAATTATTTAATAACACAAATTAAATTAATAAAAATATGCCTGAAATCTATTTTATATTTTTGTTTTGAAGAAAAATGGTGCATCTTATTATTTAGGAACACAAATTAGTAATATCAAAAATAAAAATGTATTCAGGGCAACACAGTATTATTAGATTAACTAGTAATATTATTTCAATATATCATGTTAAACGTTTATTTATTTAAATTAAGTAATTTTTCATTTTTTTTTTATTTCTAGAAGATAAGTTAATTGAATTTTAATTTGTCTAACATTTTTAGATCTAATTAAATTTTTTTATAATATGTAAACAAATAATTTAAAAAAAAATTATTTTGATAAATAATTAAAACAAATAGTCTTATAGTTAATTTGTGTTTTTATTATTTAATTTAAAATGTTTATAAAATTAACAACAGAAAATTTCAAGCAAATATATGCTTTATGTCTGACAATGAAAACTTTTCAAATCTTTTCTTCTAACTTATATAAAAAACTTATAATTTTTCAGAAACATTATATTTTGTTAAAAATATTAAACACTATTTTTTTATAGTTTTTAGTTAAATTACCAATAAAATTAGTTTTAATAAAAGTAATAAAGGAAATATTCATTTTAAATATGCTACATGAAACGTCAATCATATGATAAAAGTAAGATTTATTGTAAAAGTAAAATTGTGTTAAATGTTGTAAATAAGTAACGAAATATTTTTCCTTAACTCTTTAAAAAAACCTAAATAACTGATTTAAGGATTAGAAATAAAAAATATCTTATTCAAACGTTACTGAAAAATAAAACTCCAGCTTTCTAAATTTAAGTAATTTATTACTTCTAGTTAACTATGACATTGAGATAAGTTTGGAAAAATAGGGGCACTAATACATGCATAAAACTGCCATGTGATAATTAGAATGAAGAAATTTTTGACATGAACCTTAATCTGAAATTTCGATCTTATAAATGTGTCTAAGCTCTTAATTTTGAAATATGATACCACTGAAATATTTTATGACCACGTTTTCGATTCGTTTGGTATTGTTGTATGATGAGATAAATGAGTGTTTATGCATAATAAAAAATTCTAGAATATATGTTTTATATATTCTAAAATTTAGCATTGGAAATATAAAATATCTTATTCAAAAGTTACTGAAAAATAAAACTCCAGCTTTCTAAATTTAAGTAATTTATTACTTCTAGTTAATTATGGCATTGAGATAAGGTTGAAAAAATAGGGGCACTAATACATGCATAAAACTGCCATGTGATAATTAGAATGAAGAAATTTTTGACATGAACCTTAATCTTAAATTTCGATCTTATAAATGTGTCTTAGCTCTTAATTTTGAAATATGATACCACTGAAATAATTTCATGACCACTTTTTCGATTCTTTTGGCATTGTTGTATGATGAGATAAATGAGTGTTTATGCATAATAAAACATTCTAGAATACATGTATTATATAATTCCAGAATATAAATATTTTAAATATAGTAGAGTAAAAATACTGAAATATATAAGTTGATCCTGGCTTTCATGTTTTGGTTTTCTTTTATAAAGACGATAAATAAATCATCTTCCAGCAGTTCAACTACATTATATACCAATTTAATGGCCAGACATCCACCTTCGCGTGCTAGAGTGTAGTTCCAAAAGTAACGTGCGTTGCAATCACTTTAACTATCCTTTGAAGACAGATGTGTATTTTTCCTTATTCTAAGTTATTATATATTCAATTCTTTTCTACCTGAAATGTTCTAACACGCACCGTAAGCTCTGAAATACTTGAAGTCAACAATCTATCTAAAATATTGAGGAAAATTTATTGAGGTACATATTTATTAAGGGTATGTTTTCGGTAAATATTTTGTTCCAAGTCATAAAAGGATTATTATAAATTAGAAAGAGTTTGAAGGATTTGTTTTATGAAATGTTAAAAAAAAAAATGATTAAAGTAAATAATTGTTTTTTTTAAATTTAAAATGTACATTTGATAAATATATAGCTATAATTATAACGAATTTGAAAACATTACTTTCTGCGAAATATTAAGGATTAGTTGAATAATGCACTAAAAAAAGTTATTTTATATTATTTATTAAAGTATTATTATTAAAATATTCCATATTATTTATTTTTAGTTATTTTATATTATTAAAAATATTATTTTCTTCTTACTATATATATTAATAAATTTTAAAATAGTAGACAAAAACTTTTTTTATCAGCTTAGAATAGGGATAATTTTAAAATAACATATTTTTAAATAAATTTATTTAAACATTTTAACAAAAATTCGATTAAGTATTAAATCTTCTTATAGAAATCCTATAAAAAATATAAATAGTTAAACCAAATTAATATAAATTAATTTATACGTTTTTGTTAAGTAGTTTAATTGATAATGAATGTTTGATAATTTTTATAGTTTATATAAATTTCATTTTAATAATTAATGAGGAAATCAAACAAATGGAAGTTTTTCATGAAATTTTGCAACTAGATGAAACACTTCCAAATTGAGAAATTAAATCCCAGAATTCATATTCATTATTATCATTTATTATTTCATTATGATCATTCATAATCAGTATTTATTTTATGCTGCTAAATTTATAATTTAATATTAGTTAATGTCCATATATTTTAAAAATAATAAATATTGGATAAAGTCAAATCAAAAGTCAGTCAAAAAACAGTCACTATCAAGAAAAATATTTTTAGACATCTATTTTTCGTTATTTACAACACTTCAATAAATCTTTTAGAATACAAATAGTCAATCCATTGAAGGTCAATTTGACTAATTGCTTTTCAATCAATAATCCTTACTAGAGCTTTTACTTACGTACTACTTTACTACTTCTCCCTTTAATTTAACTTTATTGTTACTCTTTCTATTTTAGTCGAGAATATTTAATGAATTTCCCTTGTAACATTATTTTTTTCTCTGCCTGAAAAAGATTTTACTACATTTCATTTTAAATCAATTAATTGCTTTAAAATTCTTGCTGTTATCATTTCTTTTTACTTACCATAATAAAGAAATTTATGAAAGTTAATTACTGCCTTTCACAAAATTCTTTTTAATTCGAAAATTAAGCCTTTTCAATTTAAATGAGTTAATTGGAATTTTATTTTGTTAAACCAAACATATAAATATGTTTTTATTACTAAGCAATATATAAATATACATTTTATTACTAAACATTAATTAAAATATTTTAAAAGACCAAAGCATGAGCAAATAATTATAAAATGTAATATAAAAAAAAAGAATATTAATTAATAACACTACAAAAAAGAATTAGTGTAAAACTATGACAACATGTATAGCAATATTTTTATAGCATAAAATAATTTTTAAAAATTTTTATTATAATTTAAAAAAATTTATATGTATTAGTTAAGTGATTTTTTTTTTAAAATAATTTCAAGACATTAATAATTGCTATATGAATTACGATAAATAATTTAAATGAGAAAATTTTGGCAGAAATCTTTAAAGATATAAAAATGTCTCAAAAAAAAAATATATATTTTTGTTTTGTTAAATTTATGTTTTTTATATAAACACTTAATGGAAAAATAATTTATTAGAAAGATTATTAATATTTTTGTACGAAATAATTTACTGCTCTTCAAGCAACGTTTTCTTCAGGTTTTTACAATCAAATGATTAATTAGTGCTCAAATGTTACTAAATAATTACTCTTCGGCTTTTTCAATTCTCTAGTTTACTCTCTTTGTTTCTTGTAAAATATTTTTGTAACAAACACACATATGTTATCAGTATTGTGGTTGTTGATTTACTAAGTATTTAGGACTATACTACTGTGCCCAAAAAGTAAGATCAATTATTTTTTTTAAAAACTCTTTATTTATTCTTCCAAATTCATTTCATCGTCTTCAAAGTAATCCCTTCCGGACACATTGCACTTTTTTTCAAATCCTCAATGCTTGCTAAAATATCATCAGCAGGATGGCCTTCAAAGCGTGCGGCGATTCACGTTGAATCTCTTCAATCAACTCAAACGGTGTCCCCGGTGATCTTTTGAGTTTAGGGAATAGTCGGAAGTCGCACGGTGTGAATACGGTGGTTGTGGAACGATATAACCTGTACGCCCGTTGCCCGTTGCCCTTTGGGTTTCCTTTTGGAGAACCCCGTCACGAAGAATCAATATAGTGTGAGCTAGCGCATTCAGTGTTTTCGGTATCAATCGAGATTTGACGTGTTTGAGGCCCAAAATGGATTTGACCGATCCTTTTGAAATTCCAACATCATTAGCAAGGTCTCTAATTATAAATCGACGGTTTGCAAGCACCAAATCATTAATTTTTTGGACGTTAGCTTCGTTGATTGAGGTTGATGGTCGACCAAAGGGCTCTTCGTCTTCAACGCGTTCTTTGCCTTCGTTGAACTGTTTATAACACTTCTAAACATTTCTTTCCGATATAGGAATGCTCACCGAATGCCTTCTGCAACATTCTATACGTTTCTGCAAACAAAACTTAATGCAAGTTCTTTGCTCAATTAATTCAGAAATTTCAAAAATCGCCGGAATCAGTTTTAGCGTCTCACAAAGCCAAGCGTAACTCAAACACTAATGAATATTTCGACGTTAAATTTCCCACAGATGTCAAGGACAGTACCAGCAACCTAAAAAAATTTAAAAAACTGAAATTCTATATGAACCGGGAATTTTAAATTGCAAATTGATCTTACATTTTGAACACAGTAGTATATATATATATGGCCAACTAGTTATATTCAGATATTTTTATGGTGTTCACTATGCTCTCCATCAGCTACAATGCACATCTGGGTATTTTTTAAAGTTTCATGCTGCATATTTTTTAACATATCAAGCGGAGCTCAAGAACAATCATCAATAATACGTCGTTTAAGATTATGGAATGTTGTAGAAGGCATCGTGTGCACCTGCTGTTCGAGATATACCCATAGAAAAAAGTTCAATTCGGTAAGATCAGATGAGCGTGGAGGCAGCCATTCTTCACAACCACCCTACCAGAGAATCTGATACTAAAAATGTAAGAATGTCTCCAAGAGCTACTGATTTACATTTGACGCCTTGTACTTAGGTGCGCTGTCATATTGAGCCATACATATCGAAGTTGAAGAAAGAAAAGATTCTCAACAAAATCTGATATTATATCCTGCAAAAGCTACTGGAATAGTACTCCAGTTATTTTGCCCTCATAAAATAAAAAGACTAACCAACCGTTATTGAAAATTTCGCACCAAACCTTAATCTGCCAACATATTTGATGTAGTACTTATCATGATATAAAGATTTCTCATCAGCTAATAATGGATGTTCTGTCTATTGTACATTTCCTTATGTGAAAAATAATGCCCCCTAGAACCATATTAAGTTGACTGAGCTTCTAATTGGCTTATGATAAAGGTGTAAAAATGATTACATCTTTCTGCATCCCTGCTTATAGATCATGTTCTGGTGTTAATTGATACGTATGATTCCTTATTCTGTGCAAGAATTTCTAAATGCAGCCTTTTCATCGGTTTTCACTGTGTACTGCTTTGTGGTTGTGTGAAAGCATTTGTTAATACTTCTTCAGGTTTTTACTTGCCACCGAGTTTCTAATTTGCTTATGATAAAGGTGTAAAAATAATTACATCTTTCTGCATCCTTACCTATAGAGCATGTTCCGGTGTTAATTGATACGTATGATTTCTTATTTTTGTACAGGAATTTCTAAATGCGGCTTTTCATCGGTTTTCACTGTGTACTGCTTTGCGATTGAGTGAAAGCATTTGTTAATACATCTTCAGGTTTTACTGATCTGTCGAATTGAAGTCAGCCCGTCTTCCGTTACATTTTAGATTCGGATGGTGTCCCATGAAGAAGACGGACCTGAGGGGGAAAAAAATCTCTATACAACCTCGCTGCTGTTCGTGCTCTATGTCGACATTGATCACAAATAAGAATAATCTAGCAATACTATTATTATAAATTTACTCCATGATTACGATCATTAACGTAACTTAACTTAAAGATTTTTAACGGATGTTTTATATTTGCCTAATACACGCTTTTCATGTGATTCGCGTATTAAACGCTGGTTATTAAGTATTTTTTTAGTCTTTCGAGACAAAGTTTGCCTGATCGCCATATAGTCTACAAGTCGGTTTGTAGACTAAGCCGATAAAGCATACGGTCATGAAATTACTACCACGATCTTTGGAATAAGAATCAAACGCTCTGCCACCTAAACCATGAAGCCTGCTATATCTTGTTTAGAAGATGCTCTTATCTACTTTCGTCCGTGTTTTGTAACGCTATATGCTTGGGAAATTGCGATCAAGATGAGTGTGATACAAGTTCTGTTCTTAGCAATATTGTATACAATGTGACTTTTTGTTCTAAATCAGTATTTGTAATTGATGTTTTTCCCTTTTCAACTTGGGAACATTAGCTCAGTTGTTTGTCGCCCGGTGGGCTTTTAACAGATTTTATAGTATAATTATTTTACTATACCTAGACACCCCTTTTTATGACCATAGCTGACGCCGTTCTTAAGTTAAGATGAAGGCAGGACATAGTAAACACCCTGTGTGTATATTTGTACATAATAAAATTTTGTAAATACTTGTATTTATTTAAACTCCACAAAATTCATTTTAAATTCTGAAAAGGAACAGCCTATATTTATTATTTTATAACCCGTAATGTGTCTAAAAATTACTGTTTTATAAAGGAATACGATTAAGTAATTTTAAATACACTTAATGATAAGCAAAAGCAATTTTTAAGAAATAAAATATATTTATAAGAAACAATTTTCAATTCTAACTGGATTTTCAGTATTTTTATTGTTTTATATGAAATAAAACAACATCTTCTGTTGGATATGTTAGTTTTATTAACATAAGTCTCTTTGAAAGCAAAGGGAGAAAAAAAACCATTTAATTTGTAAAATTAATATCGAATGAGTTGTGTTATGTGGGGTGTTTTTTTAAATTTAAAACAAAACCGGAAAAAGCAGATAAGAAACCAGCTGTTAACATTCCCTTTTGTTTATAAAGTTGTGCAAAAAAGTATATACTTATGCTAAAAAATTAAACGCTAACAGATGATATGAAAGAAAAAAAAATCATAAAGCTACTTGGACTTTAAGCATTGAATAAACATTGCAAACGTTGTGTTATCAGAAGCTAAAGTTGTTTGGGTTTTAGATACCAAACTCATGAATAAATGCGGAAAAAAATATTAAAAAAAAATCAAAAATATGATAAAATAGTAATTAATTCCTACTTGTTTGTTAAAAATATATATTTATATGCCAAAAAGAAACGAAAATATCTCAATTTTTTTAAAAATATTATATAAAAACGTAGTATACCAAATATGCTGAAAAGTAGGAGGGAATATAATATAATGTTAACTACTACACAATTAAATTAATGAGAATAAATCGAAAAACAATGTATAAATTAACTTCTACAGTCAGTGTATTTATATATTTAAATTCAATAGTTTCAGAAGTTTGAAATTTAAATTTAGAAGTTTCGTAGATGAGGCATTTTCAAATAAGTCTTTTAAATACATATTAATGCAAATTACGGCTATTTATCAGTTTTGTAATGAAAAAATATCTTAGTATTTAAATATTTTTTAAAGAAATAAATTACTTTAAGATAATAAATTACTATGTATTGCCTGGATTAGCTATTTAAATCAAAATATTGCTATTTATAAAAATCAAATGATATAAAGTTTAATATTTCAATTAATACCCATATAATTATTTAAATTCTCAATTCTCATTCGTCGTATTCAATATTTATGTCAATAAAATAGATTAAATTTGTCGAAGCTGTGCAATATCGAATCATATCTTAGAGTAATATTATGAATATATATTAATAATCCATTTCTTACTTTATTTGACTTTAGAACACACGACTCTAAATCTTAATGTCAATATTGAAGTGTATCAAATACTAATTTAAATAAAATTTGATGAAAGATCTATTTATTATTCATTATTTTTAAGAAATTTTAGCTAAACTAAAGTAGTTACTAAAATATTCCAATTTATTCAAGTCTGATTTAAGTGTTCAAACGAGATGCATGTCTTGCAGGCTAATCGTGAGAGTAACTCTTCTGCTTCATCAAATTCTGGAAGGTAAAAGATTGATTTTCAATATGAAAGCTCAGGCTGTTTGTTATCCTTCCTGACAAAATCCATCTCTACAACTTTCCCTCTAAATGAAGTGAAACTGTTTAATTAAGCACAAAACTTTTTCTAGAACAATTTCATTAAATGCCATTTAATGGAACGTTCTCTTTGTTTGCAAATCTTGCTTGGCTAGAGGAAAAGTATTTCTTGAATGTTTTTAATAAAATATGATTAATAAACATACTGGGGATCTCAATAAATTGTTGTTGAAAAATTATTCTTTTTTTTGTTTCTTTACGATGAATTTTGTAATTGTTATTTAATTCCTTTGGAATTTCAATTAATTCGTCCGTATTGATTTAGCATTCTTCATTTCAAAGTAGATTAATTGTTAGCTGAAAGTAATTCGAACAATTCAATGATAATTTAACATTGAATTTAATTGTATAAGAATAAACATTTCTCGCTCTTATACTAAAATGGATTAATAACATTGATCATTTCTATAAAAATATATAATGTATATTTAAAAATGATTAAGTTTACGATGCAAAACTAAAATGTTTAAGAAAAAAATAGACTTTTTTTAAGGCTTTTATGATTTAACATTTTATAAAGATTCTTCATTACATAAACCTATTTAATTAAATAAGAACAATTCGTAACAAAGTGTTCTTAATTACTAGCAAATGAAAAAAACAAAAACTGCAGTTTCCACTTCAATTTTAACTTGTTTTTTTCCAAGGTATGTTTCAAAAACCAATAACATTTTGTAAAAAAAAAAATGAAATAAATTTTAATTCTAATTCTTTTAATTCTAATCCATTTTGACTGTCAGGATATTACATTTAAAGGGTTACCTTTTTATTTACTTTGAATTTTCGGGCTAAAATATAACACCTGGTGCACAAATATATATATTATAAAAGATTGTAATAGAAACTTCGACATAGTAAATGACATAGTAATTTAATACATAATTATAATTGTAAAATGTCTTTCTTTAATTCGACTTAGTAATTCGACATAGTAAATAGCATAGTAATTCGACATAATGAATGACATTATTATTGTTAAATGTCTAATGTTAATTGCTAAATGTCTAATGTTATTTGTTAAATGTCTAATGTTAATTGTTAAATGTCTAATGTTAATTGTTAAATGCTAATGTTAATGTCAAATGACTAATAATTATAAATGTTAAATGTCTAATGTTAATTGTTAAATGTCTAATGTTAATTGTTAAATGTCTAATGTTAATTGTTAAATGTCTAATGTCAATACATAATTATAAATGTTAAATGTCTTTCTTCAATTCGACTTAGTAATTCGACATAGTAATTTAATACATAATTCTAATTATAAAAAAATGTTTTCTTTATAAAAAAGAAGATTTTATATTTTTAAATGTTTTGTACGTGTCTTCAGAAATGAGATGGGATAAAATTGTGTTATGTTGTTAATGAAACAAATTAATGCGATGCGTAACAACATTAGTTTCAAACAAACCACGTAGTTTTCTAAGAATAATAATATTATTTTTCAAGGTTTCAGCATTTACTTTAATAAAAATATTTTATATCTATTTTATTTCTGATTTTGAAATAATATTTCCCATTTTTTTTATTGAAGTACACGCCTAATAATCTTCTTCAATAGAACTTTGGAATATGATTAACACCGTGAGTTCGACTTCCTCAGATATTGTGAAAATATTCGATCCAGTAACTTCTGTAATCTTGGCATTTTATCGCGGACATGAATTTACAGGAAATGTTAGGTACTAGAGGACACATAGAGTTTGACAGTTGCTTGACAGCTTATTTCATTTCCGCTCAAAGTACACCATACCGAATATGATAATAAAAGAGTACGAAATCAACCATAAAATTCGAAAATGAGGGGTCTTCAGATAAGGTTGTCAAGTGCATGAAGGGCGCTTTGGAAACAAGCTATATTTATCTTGCTTCTCTCTGCCATACTTTCCGTCACGTCTCTCATATTATGCAAGAGAAAAGACAAAGATTTCTATCCCGAGGGACTTGCGATAGAATTGTGAAAGTTTCGAAAACTGTTATTAAAGCTTTGAGAAATTTCTGTTACTCTTGTACGTCATGGTACCGATTAGGAAAACTAAGCTGTTATCAATAAATAAAAGGATCCTCTTTAATTGCAGCAATTCTTCTGAGGAAGTTTGATCTACAGTTAATAATAATAAGTTGGAATAAGTATAATTTTCTAAAAAAAGTAAAGAAAAGCCATGACAGTTTAAGTGGGTTTTTTTTTTTTTTGAAAAATAGAAAATGTATTCTATTGAATTCTAAAATGAAAAGAAAAATTTAAAAATTTTTAAATTTACATTTTATTTCGAAAACTATAAATGAAATATAAAATAAGAAATTAATTTTCTTCTTTGATTTCATTTTAAAATTTCTGGCATAAAAGAATTTATAGATTTTAAAATAAATTATTTTCAGTTTTGGTATATCAACGAAGTGATTTTTGAGTAATTGCATTATTGAAACACATTCTATATCATGTAAAGTTCAAATAAGTATAATTGTACAAATAGATTTTCCATTATCGAGAATATTGATATCCTAGATATATATTGATACCTTATATAGATAGATAGCCTAGATATATTGATACCTTTTTATACATAGATAGTTTAATATTGAATGCCTAGAATATTGATACCTTAATATTTTATAATTATCTTTTCCCTCATTTACAACAATTTAAAAAATATCATAAAAGTAAGAATAATCAAAAAATTATTTAAAAGATATTTGCTGAAGGCATTTCAAAACTGTTAACCTACTATTAAATACGTTTATTTATATTATTAAAATTAGAAAAAAAAATTATTTTAGGTTGCAAAAATAAATGAAATTACAACAATTACAATGATTTTATTCTTCAATTTAAACAATATGAAGTAATTTGCTAAAGACAGATAATTTTAGAAAGATCAACTACCGAAAAATAAATTTACGTAATCTTTCAACCTGTTGTGTTTAGTGCACATGCATAATATCATATACCATGAAAAATAATATTTTACAAAAATTGCGGGGGGGAAAAAAAAAACTGAATTCAATTACTTCATACCCTCAGGTCGCTATTTCAATTATTATGTAATATATTTACCATATTTAATTATTCAGTCTCCCCTTTCCTTGCGTTTAACCAGTACACCTAAATTTTGATTAAGAACCTAAACCTCCCACATGGGATTAGAAGTGACACAGACACACGTTTTGCACGTTTGATGAGGTTTAGGGGCCTATAACTCTTTCCGTCGTCACGATTTCCGTTATCGGTAACTAAATATCCGTTTATGGATGAGAGGACATAGAAATGAGATGTACTTGATATCCCTGTGGATAATGAAGCCTTGGGCATTGTTTAAGGCGCCTGTAAGTGCTGATGGCGTATTTTGTTAGCCAGTAACATTTGAATGTAGTAAGCTGGAAGTAAACAAATATCTAACATAAATAATCTTTTTCTCACTATTAGTCTTATAAAATGAGACAGAATCTAGTTACTGTAAATGGTTTTCTGTGTCCAACAGATGATATAAAATGATGCGCTTTGATAAATGTTTAGTAATTTCATATAACGGAACATGACATTTTTCGAGGAATTATTTTCTTCGTATATTAAAATATTTTGAATGCATAAAAAATTTCATATATTAAATGTTTTAAACATAATACTATTTATATACATAAATATTATATCTATAAATATTATTACATTTGAATAAATTTCATTTACAATGCACTAAATACCGGTTTGAAAAATTGTGTTAAGAAATTGAGTATCGATTGTTGTATTTCAAAGTGTTTTTTAAGTTCATCTGTAGGATTTCTTTTAGTATTCTTCAAATTGGGTACGTAGATTTCGTGTGCATAGATACAATGTATTTCATGCATTGATTTTTTTCATTTTATTTTTACTTTTGTTAGTAGAAACAGCTCTTCAACATATTTTAGCAATGTTGTTAAGAATTTTACAGCGACGCACATGTCCAAGTAGTTTGTCTAGCCAGTTTTTATTAGGCTAACGGATCGTATAAATAAAAACTTATAAATAAAAACTAAGTTTGGATTTATTTATCGCTCTATGGTCATTTAGGGTAATTAGACCAGTTTAATGTGGATTCGGAACCACTAACAAACATCGATTCAACAGTCAAATTCGAAACTGAAACTTGTGGTACCATGGTACCAAAGGCCAGAAGCGCTAGCCAATTGGCCATCAGGCTGAAAAAAAAAATTTAACTTAAACTTATAATAAGAAAGCATGTCTGTGAAAAATAACAGAAGTATTGTTACAAAAATAGCATTTCACTGTTAAAACTTTGCACATTATATGATACGAATTGTAAATGGGGATAATTTTCATTTTAACTCCTTGTATTTCGTGTTCGTTGAAAAACTACTTAATTATACAGTTATTTCATGTCGAACACACAATATTCTTAAACTGTTTTATGACATGTTAACATGTTTTATGACATGATACTTTTCGAAAATTCCAATTCTTTGATTGTCAATTTCTACATATTCATATACATTCATTCATTCTTTGAAGTAAATTATCAGGATATCACATATAAGACATATGGAAAGCCTTTTTAAAATATATGAGG
>BPLR01009683.1:0-26303 GCA_021605095.1 Caerostris extrusa | reverse complement strand
GTTGTTGTTTGCCCGACGAAACAGCCAGTGTAGATTGTTAAGGTGTATCTCGATCGAACAAATACAAGGTATTGTTATGGTTCTTATTCATGTTGAAAGAATGAGAAGCGTGATGGCAGGTGTAGGATGGCCTGCCTCGATGAAACACCACAGTGTAGACACAGGTGGAGTGATGGTAGCTCATTCGGAAGAAACAACACAGTGTAGATTGTTAAGGTAAGGATGGCTGATCACAGTGTGTTTGTTAAGGTGTGATGGTATTGTCTCGATGAAACAACATAGTGTAAGTTGGAGCGTGTGATGGTAGCCTTGAGTCTCAGATGAGCAACACAGTGTATATTGTTATGGTAGCCTTGTCTCGATGAAACAACACAAGGTGTATGATGCAGTAGTTTCCAGCCCGATGAAACACATTGTGCGTAGATTGTTGGCAGTGTATGATGGTAGTTTTATCACGATGAAACAACGCAGTGAGCATTGTTGCAGAATGTCTCTGCTGAGGTTGCAACTTACTTCTGGTATTGGCCTGTTTAGAATTTTTTTTTACCATTACTTGAGTATTGGGTTTAAGATTCAGCAAATTTCCAGCTTTTCTGCTTCAACATTTTGCTGGCTCTCTTTCTTCTGAAGCTTTCCATAGCCAGTAAAGTGCTATAACTGATTCTATCGAACTTCCCCAGTCATTGAATGGGTTATCGATTTGTAGGTTGGAATATCCTTCCAACTTGTTAAAGATAGAACAGAAAGAGAAACACGTAATTGCAACACTGAATGCTTGTAATAACATGAACATGTTATGCATACTTCCTCGTCAGTAGATGCACCCTGTGTAACGTTGAATTCCGCTTCGTTAAAGACGCAGTTAAAACTATTTTCTTAATATAGCAGTAAAAGAAAACATAAATTGTAATACACTGTTAATAAATTTTGCTTGATCCGTTAAGTTTCTCGTTACATTTCACCACAAGAAGGCCAGGCCGCCGGCTACTAAAATGGGTCCTTTTAATGATCACCAGGCGAAAGCCTCCGACTTTACTTGCTGGTACTTTTTCACGGTGGTTATCACTGCTCGTTGGCAGCTGTGCTCTCCTGAGCATGATTCGAGAATGAAACCTCGCCAAATTGCATTGAAAACGCTCATCCTAATGAATCGAATCCCGTCTCAGCCCTGCTTGCGCCCGCGATTGTAGTCCAGTCATCAGGGGCCTCTGATCCATCTTCCGACCTTTCAAAGATGTAATAACAAATCCTCCTCAAGTGAGTGTGCCTTAGCAGCTGTTCTCCTTCTTTTCAATGATGCAATATTTTTAATGATTAATACAAGTGCACTATAATTGTGCAATGGTGCGTGGCTTTTTGATTGCCTCTAGTGATCTCAAACGCATTTTCCAAACTTATTATCAAATCATCAGAATATGGTAGATCAACGTCATTATTCACGGTGGAGCAAAAACAATATCAGCTTTAGGAGTGAATATCAATGCATTCAAACTGCTTCCCTTCCAAAGGTGTTACTCGATGGCCAAAGGTCGCCTGATATCAGCTTCGTAGTGCCTGCCCGACGGATTCAGTGGCATGGATGGTGTTCGGAACCCACTTTTTTTCACCTAGAGGCGTGAGCTTAATAGCCTTCAGTGGTGCAGAGAAAATGAACATGGGAGAAAGACTGAGCCACCAAACCAACCTGTCACGGTCAGAGTGACATCTATAGGCTGGAATGCATCCTTCCGCCTAGCTCAAGATGGAATCAGAAAGCGAACAAGCCTTCTGAGATACGTAGTGCTCGCTCCGTTGTGGCAGTAAATAGTGGTATTATTATAAAATACCCTTCTCCAAAGTAGAATAATCTCTAAAAAAACAAAGTTGAATGTGTTATACACACGAAGAAAATCTTACTAGTGAAAAACAACTCACTGGAATGGAATAAACGACTATTCTTCCTCGACATTCAACACAGCCATGCAGGCGCCAACACAAAATTGCTGTGCCGCTACTGTAATACCTTTGTCATCACTCAAAGGTAGTCTCATCGCTTGGCTGAGCACGGTTACTCATTCAGCCAGTTGGTTCTTGTCGCCTCATACGCGAGCATGACTGAGAACAGGTGGAATAAACCTCGGTCATGAATCTTGCCTTCGAAAACGCCTCGGTCTCCACGAATGAACTCCGTCTCAAATTTGCTTGCGTTTAACCGACTGTGTCTAGGCTCATCAGGAGGCTGCCTTTCTTGATCATTCTCATCTGACTTTTCAAAAGTGATATTTACGATATTCCTTCATCTCAAAAGCAACTGCGCATGCTTGCTTCCTCTTTCAAACAGATGTACATATTTTAATGATTATTATAAGGCGCTAGTTGTACAGTGAAGTGACCCTTGGTTCACTCCTGATGACTGAGTCCTGAGCGTGATAAATGCGTTACTCTGAGATTGCTCAACTTGAATATATCTGCTGGCGGTAGATTCAACAATACCACTGGGAGAGGTACACATAATTTTCCATTTGGAGTGAAATCAATCTCAAATGCACATATCTTCCTTTTCTTCCTTCATACCAAGCCAAGTGGAAGATTCAACGCCACAAAGTATTCAATGAAAGAAGTAAAATCATTGCCTTCGTCATCTCCATTTTTGCATGCGAATGCCCTCAAATGCAACATATTTCCTTTTATTTTTTAACCCAATTTTCAAGTGTTCATGAGACATTTTTCTTCTGTTTTTCTTTTTACTCTTGCCGTATTTTTGTACTGACAGATACTATAAAAGCTGGGCCGCATAAACCCAGTTCATGTGTCAGCGTGCTCTAAGTCTATTAGAATATTATCCATTATCCATAATATCTATAATATACCCATTTGAGCTGGCAAACATATATTATTGAACTAAATAAGGCGTGATCACGATCATGTTTGTCTCTCGGCATCACACTCAGTTCAGCCACATCAATTCTTCCTGTGCTTTGCTCTAAGTCAAATTTCAGTCAAAGATGTCTTCTTGTGGTCATTGAAGGTATATTTCACATAAAGATCTTCCTCTCTTTCATTACCAAAGCTGGGCCAGCCACCCTTCACTCAAATTCCATACCTTCTTTTGTCAAAGGTTGTCCTTCCTGGCGCCCAACAAGGGAGATTAAAAGTGGAGCTCTGCACCAAACATATCATAATTCATACGGAAGAGCGTACTCACCCTCTGTCATATATTTTCTTCACGAAGGTGGTATGCCTGCCATTGCATTCAGCATGAAATGCTTTTTTTTTTCGGGTAGTAGCTTCAGCCCCTGCGGTCTGTCTGCCACCAGACTGAGCAACGGTCCGGGTTTGTGGATCTCCACTGGCTGGGGAACATGGCACAGAATGCCAAAGCATCACTTTGGCGCCATCGGTGCTTTCTCCACAGTCACCAGCCGGGTAAAACAGGATGAAGTGTAACAAGCCATGGCCAGTGTGTTCGCAGCTTATATGCCGCAAAACTCACTTCTGTGCCTCATCAATAATGGACAGTCTGACAGGCCTGTAGGGCCGGATGCAACTTGTTTAGCCAGGCAGAGCGCTTAATAACCCTCGAGATGCTGGCAGACCATTCACACAAAGGGCGCACAGTAGCACTTCCCTTCTTCGCCAGTATATTCATCCTGTGTAACGCCGAATTCTGTTATACATATTCACTCACTGAAAGACGCAGATAATAATATGGGACTGAATGTAATATATCTATTTAGCTCACATTTTCATGTGTCCATCACTGTAAGGTCTTGGCTGGTTAGCACTCGCAGTGAATGTTCACAGTTGACGGCAATGCCTTCCACCAGCTAGCAAATCTGAAAGATGATTCGAGAATAAACTCCGCCATAAACCTTAGTACTGAAATCAGCTTCACATCTCCACGAGTCGAACTCGTTCGCTTGCTTAGTTTCAAACTGAACTATAGGTCAGAGAATTTCTCTGATCACTTCATCTGACTTTTCAAAGATAGCTTAGTGATAACAAACATCACTTTCACAGTAGAGAGGTGTGCTTATGTTCCTCATGCACAGGCTTTAATGATTAATACAAGGTGTTATTTAACAGTTAGGAGTGCAGTTTCCTGAGACCACATCTAGATGCTTTTCTTCGAAACTTTGAGTGAGTCATCTTTCAAATGTTAATACTTTATTTGAAATTGCTCATATCAGAAAGTTAAATGGTAGATTTAACGTTATACCAACTTTGGCAGGCCTCCACAATTCACCACATTTTGAGTGAATGTTCAAATGCTCACTATTTCTTTATTTTCTGAACTCCAATGTCATGCTCCTCAGGCGTTTTCAAGACGGGGATTTGGAAATTTCGAGCAGCAGCTTGCCGTACTTGAACCGATACAGGCCATGCCGCTGATGTAAACTCAACAGCGTGTGTATGCAAAGAGCAAGCAGTCAAGGGCACATGCCAGCCACCTTCTTCACAAGTTTAATGTAGCAACTTTTGTATTAACCAATGTGTATGTACTGACGATCTCGCTTCTCATGACTGCTTGGTGTCCACTGCAGCCAAAGACAGCAAATAAGTCCAGTTACTTTTGATAGTTTTCCTGGTCATTGACGTTGTACTTATATCCATATATACTTTTCAATGACCAACAGCCTCTGACCATGATGTCTGAAGACTTATTGCTCAAAACGGAGCATGGGGTAAAGTTTGCTGCCTCGCCTCGAGCTGTGGGAATGAATCATCAGACTGTTCATCATCTACACCAACACACAGTCAAACATGAGCATGCCGCCCTTCTTGTTTAAGCCGTGCCTTATCAGCTTTCACCTGCTGTACTGAGGGTTACCTGACGCCAGCTTCAGTTACCCTGTATCACTGATAGGCAGCCAGGTCATAGTGAAAGTGGGTGGGGTAAGAGTTGCCACTGAGAGCTGGGACAGTCAGTCAGCTCGTTATGTGTTTTAGCTGTCGGGCTCAAATACAAGACATCTAGATATATAAAATAGAAAATTGTGAGCTTAATTTGTATTTCACAAGATTTTTTCAAAAACGAAAGTTTGCATGGTGCAGCTGGCAGTGTTTTGGTCCGTATACAATTTTGTTACATTGAACACAGCTGACGGGATAAGAAACTCTACCGGTAAGCTCCGAAAACTGCCTGGGTGGTACCATGCATATTTCAGATACGTGTAAAATGAGCCTCGAAATGAAGAGTTGGACGTTGCAGCAAAACACGCTATTAAATGAAATGAAGCTGCTTCTTACAGTTATAGGATAGTTCAATATGTTTGATACGTCGAAATGTTGTGTTCAAGGAAACAGTGGAAAATAAGACCAGAAAGGGACGATCTCTAGTTTTCACAAGAACGCATACAATAGCGTTACAAACCCTGTAATAAGCACCCAGATAGATGCTTCGCAAAAGACTTCAGCAGTTATTGCTGGAGCAGCAGTTAGAAAGAAACCATTACTCCTCGAAATAAATACAGAAAAGAGAAGGATTTCGTCTCCTCGTTGATTCGAAGAGTTTTGATACGTTATTTTTCCGGACGAAATCAAGCCTAACACTGGCAGTGATGGACCCACGCATATGTGTGGAGGAGTCAAATACTGGATTGGTGCAACATTTGGTCCGGCTGCCGTAAACATGGTGGAGGCAGCGTCTTAGCCTGGAGCATGCAGCCAATGGAATTGCAACCCGCATTGATGGTATGACAGCACGCATGGGATTGCACATTTAAATATACTTAAAAATCAGTGCCCAAAATCTTGGCTTGGGGTCATTGTCTTGTGGAAAACGAATGATGTTCCCAAGCCAAGATTTTGGGCACTGATTTTTAAGTTATGGCGCAAAATGTCAATGTATGTACGTGCTGTCATAATACCATCAATAAAATGCAGGTTGCCAATTCCATTAGCTGCTATATAGCTCCAAACCAAGACGCTGCCTCCACCATGTTTGGCGTAGCAGTTAAATGTTACTTTTCCAATCCAGTATTTGGCCTCCACACATATCGTCGTCCATCACTGCCGGTGGTCATAAACTTGATTCAATGGAAAATAACTGTGCTCCAAAACTCTTCAGATAAATCAACGGGGGATTTTATGAAATCTAACCCTTTCTCTTATTGCTCGGAGACACGGTTTCTTTCTAGCTGCCCTTCCATAATAACTTCTCTCGTGTAAAAACATTCCGTACAGTCTGTACGCTGAAAGTCTTTGCTAAAGTGAAAGCAACACATCTAGCTATCTGGGGTGCACTTATTTTAGGTTTTTCTTAACCTTGTTAATAATGCACGTTCTGTAGAAAATATTCGAGGTCGTCCACTTCTAGTCTTATTTCTCCGTTGATCCTGTTTCCTTTGAATTTTTTTTTACAACATTTCTGACAGTAAAATAAAACTTATATTGAACTTCACCTATAGCAAATAAGTTAAACCTTTCATTTCTGAGCCTAATAATCGTGTTTTTAACACTAACGTCCAACTCCTTCGATTTCGAAGTCATTTACCGCAGTAATCGCAAAATAATGCATAGACACTTTTGGAGTAGTTTTGCAGACTCTTTATACCGGTAGAGTTTCTTATCAGTCGAAACATCGTGACTTCAATGTAACAAAATTTGTATAGCAGTTAAAACTTTGCCAATACTTTTTTGACATGCAAACTTTCGTTTTTGAAAGAAAAATCGTAGAAAATGCAAATTAAAATACAATTTTTACTATTTTTATATATCTAAGATGTCTTGTATTTAATTACGACAGCTAAAATTGCATAACATTTTATTTATTTGTCAATATGAATAAATTAAGGCAATTGGCAATACTTTTTTTTTACCCACTTTATATGATACAAGCATAGATTTGTATGATACAAATATAACCGATAGGGGTAGCGAACGAGTGGTTAGCGCTTTTGGCCTCAGCAGCAAGGTTTTGAGTCGGCTTAAATTATTGAAACTTGGCTTAAAAGCAATTAAAGAAATAAACGATTTGACGTAATAGCTGTTTGGCTATTAATGTTGGTGTAATAGATGATGAACGAGTGTAGTGGTTCGAATTCCACGGTCTAATATGACTGTTGGGCGGGGCTAAACAAACCCCACCCCGTAAAAAGAAAAAAATCTCCCGTTTTGGAATATGCCAGTAGGCAGACGTCCTTGGTCCACTATGGGGGCTGTTGGTCATTGAAAAAGAAGTATATATGATATAGTAGCAACATTTCAATGACTTCCAGGAAGACTATCAGAAGTAACTGGACCCCATTTGCTTGTCTTTTTAGGCTGAAGCACATAATTATGGACACCAAGCAGTCTAAATATTGACAGGAGATAAACACGATCGTGATAGAGTCAGTACATACATTTAGTTTAATACAAAGCCATACATTAGAAGCATAGTAGAAGAAGAATGAATAGCATAATATTACATATGACTTGGGTTATGCTGGCATATACACACGCTGTTGGGTTTACGTAGCGTACTGGTTTATGTATCGGTTCAAAATACGGCAAACGAAACATATCAGAAAATTTCCAAATCTACGTCTTGGAAAGCTGCCATAATTATGAACACTTGACATTGGGTTCAAGAAAAAATAAAAGGAAATATGTGACATTTGAGGACATTCACTCCAAAAATGTAATGGTGAATTGTGGAGTACCGCCCCCCTCCTTCTCCAATGAAGTTAGTAAGTAACGTTAAATCTACCATTTAGCCGCTTTTCCCTGATATGAACAATTTCAAATAGAAATGTCTTTATTTGAAAAAGATATTTCACTCAAAAGTTTCTCAGAGAATGCTTAGATGTGAGTCATCAGAATAATTAAAGTGCACACTTACTATTGCGCAATTAGATAGCACACTTGTATTAATCATTAAAAATGTGTACATCTGTTTGAAAGAGGAGGAAAACATAAAAGCACACCTGCTACTTGAGATGCTAAGTGATGATGACTGTTATCGCAAATATCACTTTGAAAAGTCAGATGAAATTGATCAAGAGGAGCACACAAACCTCCTCTGACCCTATAGTTCAGTTTAAACTTAAGCAAATTTGAACAGAGTTCGACTCATTAAGGATGTAAGGCACGTTTTCAATTACTAAGATTTATGGCGGGTTTATTATATTCTCGAATCATGCTTTCGGAATTTGCTTAGCTGGTGGAAAGGCGATGCCGTTAACTGTGAACAGTGATAACCGCCGTGAAATTCTTTATGCTCAGCCAAGCTCGACAGAGACCTCGCTACAGGTGATGATTAAAGATTATTTTAACTGTAATATGTAGATTTTGTGGTAAAACAGTATACATGAGAAAAATGTGAAACTAAATAGATTATATTACATTCCAGTTATATTACATTTATCTGCGTCTTTTCAATTGAAATGAAATATGTATAACAAATTCAGCGTTACACAGAGTTAATATACTGGCGAAAGGGGGTGTATTTCCATAATGCACCCATATTTTGCCATCAATATTGAATGAACACTGCCAGAAATAGTATCTCGAGGGTTTGTGCCTTTCTGCTTTCTTCTTAAACAAGTTTATATAGAACATCCAGCCTACAGATATATCCGGACTATTCCAGTATTGACTGTGAGGCTTTAGAGTGGGTTACATTTTTGCAGCATATAAAAAGCACTTTGCAGTTTTATAGCCCATGAGGAGCTTGTTACACTTCATCCATATTTTTGCAACTGCAATTTTGACAATGGAGAAGCCTGATGGCCAAGTGACTCAGTGCTTTGGCATTCTGTGCCATGTTCTTGTAGTGGTTTGGAATCCACTTTAAACAGTTGTTCTTAGTCTAATTTGACATGAAGCGTTGGGCGTAGGGCTGGAAACACTACCCGGAAAAAAGAAAGCATTTCATGTTTCTGAATCTACTAGTAGGCAGGCGACCTTGTCTCACCATGGGGCAGTTTTGCCATTGAAGAAGAAAAATATATATGACAGAGGCCTACCGATGGCCAAGTGGCTAACGCTCTGCTCTCGGTGTAATGGATATGTGTAACAGTTTGCAATGCACTTTAAATCGTAGGCCCCGGTCTAATAACACTGTTGGGCATAGGGAGGACAACGCTATTCTGTAAAAAGAAAATTATGTTTCGGAATTTGAGAGTAGGCAGATGGCTTTGGCCCAGCATGGGGATGTTGCGCCAATGAAGAAGAGGAAGATGTATATCTTACATGGCAGTATACCTTCCCAATGACTTTAAGGAAGACTATCAGAAGTAACTGACCCAAATTTGCTCGCTGATAAATTAAAGCACAGAATAATTGACAACAAACAGACTGAATATTGATGCGAGAGACTTAAACATGATCGTGTGATTCAGGACAGTGCATATATTTAGTTCAATAATATATGTTTATACAATAAATGGATAGCATAATATTATAGATATTATGGATAATGGATAGCATAATCTAATAGACTTTAGAGCGCACTGACGCACATGAGTTTGGGTTTATGCATTGGCGCATAAGTTTATGTATCGGTACAAAATACAACAAGTAAAAAAAAAAAACAGAAAATTTCCGAATGTACGTCTTGGAAAGCTGTCATAATCATGAACACTTGAAATTGGGTTCAAGAAAGAATAAAAGGAAATATGTTACATTTGAGGGCATTCACTCCAAAAATGGAATGGTGAATTGTGGAATACCGCCCCCACCCTCTTCGGTGAATACTGTGTAACGTTGAATCTTCCACTTAACCTCTGTTCATGAAGGAAGAAAAGGAAATATGTCACATTTAAGGATGATTTCACTCCAAAATGGGAAGAATTGTATAGTAATACCTCTGCCTCTCCAGTGAGTATTGAGTAACGTTGAATCTACCACTTAGCAGATATTCCAAAGTTGAACAATCTCAAGTAGAAATGCCTTTTTATTTGAAAAAATCGCACTCAAGAGTTTCAAATAATGCTTAGATTTGAATCATCAGAATAATTAAAGTGCACACTTACCACTGTACACTTAACTAGCGTACTTGTAATAATCATTAAAAATGTGTACATCTGTTTGAAAGAGGAAGCAAACATAAAAGGACAGTTGCTACTTGAGATGCTAAGTGGGGAGGACTGTCATTACAAATATCACTTTGAAAAGTCAGATGAAATTGATCAAGAGGCGCATACAAACCTCCCCTGATAGGCCCTAGACCCTACAGTCGGTTTAAACTTAAGCAAATTTGAACGGAGTTCGATTCATTAAGGATGAGGCACGTTTTCAATTACCAAGATTTATGACGGGTTTATTATATTCTCGAATCATGCTTTCGGAATTTGCTTAGCTGGTGGAAAGGCGATGCCGTTAACTGTGAATGGCGATAACCGCCGTGAAAGTCTTGCTCAGCCAAGCTTGATGGAGACCTCGCTACAGGTGATGATTAAAAGATTATTTTAATTGTAACTTGTAGATTTTGTGTTGAAGCATTACACATATAGTTTGTGTTGAATGTGAAATTGAATAGTTTATTTCATTCCAGTTGTATTACTTTTGAGTTGTTGTTTTTCACTATTAAGATTTTCTTCGTCTTGTGTATAACACATTCAACGTTACACAGAGTTATTCTACTGGAGAAGGAGCTATTTTTTATAATGTACCCTTATTTTGCCACCACAACTTTGAACGAACACTACTAGAAATAGTATCTCAGAAATTTGTTCCTTTCTGATTCCATCTTGAACAAGTTGGAAGGACATTCCAGCCTATAGATGTATCGCTCCTATTCCAGTAATGATTGGGTTTGGTTTGGTGTGTCACTCTATGTTCATTTTATACACACTTTGGGCTAATTAGAACGGCACCTACAGTTTAAAGTGGATTCCGAACCACTAACAAACATCCATGCCACCTGAATCCATTCGAATACACCCATCCATCCATTCGAACCTGAAGCCTGTGATATCAAAGGCCAGAGCGCTTTCCATTTGGCCATCAGGTAGCTTATTTGGAAAAGGAGGAAAATAACAAGGAAATGTATCACATTTGAGAATATTCACTCCAAAATTTAATTGTGAATTGTGAAGTACTGCCCTCTCCCTTTCCAGTGAATATTGAGTAACGTTGAATCTACCACTTAGCCGCTATTCCTGATATGAACAACTTCAAGTAGAAATGTCTTTATTTGAAAAGGAATCGCACTCAAAAGTTTCAGAGAATTCTTTGATTTGAATCACTAGAATAATCAAAGTACACACTTACCATTGCACAATTAACTAGTGCACTTGTATTAATCATTAAAAATGTGTACATCTGTTTGAAAGAGGAGGCAAACATAAAAGGCACACTTGCTACTTGAGATGCTACGTGGGGAGGACTGTTATTACATCACTTTGAAAAGTCAGATGGAATTGATCAAGAGGCGCATACAAACCTCCCTGATAGGCCCTAGACCCTACAATCACTTTAGACTTAAGCAAATTTGAACAGAGTTCGATTCATTAAGGATGAGGCACGTTTTCAATTACGCAGATTTATGGCGGGTTTATTATATTCTCGAATCATGCTTTCGGAATTTGCTTAGCTGGTGGAAAGGCGATGCCGTTAACTGTGAACAGTGATAACCGCCGTGAAATTCTTGCTCAGCCAAGCTCGTCAGAGAGCTCGCTACAGGTGATCATTAAAAGGTTATTTTAATTGTAACGTATAATTCTTGTGGTGAAATCTTGTACATGACAGAAAGCGAAACTTAACAGTTTATTTCAGTCAAACTTAAAAATTTATTAACAGTTATATTACATTTATGTTTTTCTTTACTGTATTAAAGTAGTTTTAACTGCGTCTTTTACAACTGAAACAGCATATATAACAGATTCAGCGTTACACAGAGTTATCCTACTGGCGAGGGGGGTGTACTTTCATAACGTATTCATATTGTGCCACAAAAGCATTGAATGAATACTATCAGAAATTGCATGTTTCTTTCCTTTCTATTTCTATCTTTAACAAGTTGGAAGGATATTCCAGCCTACAGATGTATCGTGCCCATTCCAGTATTGACTGGGAGACATTAGAATCAGTTACATTTTTGCTCATAAAAAAGGACTTTGCTGCTTTATAACCCATAAGAAGCCTGTTAAACTTCAAGAGAGAAGAAAATTACATAAAAATGTTGAAGCAGAGAAAACAAGGAAAATTTTGCTGGATTATCTTAAAACCCAATACTCAGAATAATGAAAGTAAAAAAAAAAAAAAAAATTCTAAACGAACTCGAATTATTACCAGAAGTAAGTTTTAACCCCTATTTTCAGCGAAGACATTCCATCACTTTACTTTAACAATCTTCACTGCGTTGTTTCATCGTGATAAGGCTACCATCATACACCTTAACAATCTACACTGTGTTGTTTCATCGAGATAAGGCTACCATCATACACCTTTTAACAAACTACACTGTGTTGTTTCATCGAGATAAGGCTACCATAATACACCTTAACAATATACACTGTGTTGCTTCATCGAGATAAGGCTACCATCATACACCTTAACAAACTACACTGTGTTGTTTCATCGAGATAAGGCTACCATCATACACCTTAACAAACTACACTGTGTTGTTTCATCGAGGTAAGGCTACCATCATACACCTTAACAATCTACACTGTGTTGTTTCTTCGAGATAAGGCTACCATCATACACCTTAACAATCTACACTGTGTTGTTTCATCGAGGTAAAGGCTACCATCATACACCTTAACCATCTACACTGTGTTGTTTCATCGAGATAAGGCTACCATAATACACCTTAACAATATACACTGTGTTGTTTCGTCGAGATAAGGCTACCATCATACACCTTAACAATCTACACTGTGTTGTTTCGTCGAGATAAGGCTACCATCATACACCTTAACAATCTACACTGTGTTGTTTCTTCGAGATAAGGCTACCATCATACACCTTAACAATATACACTGTGTTGTTTCATCGAGATAAGGCTACCATCATACACCTTAACAATCTACACTGTGTTGTTTCATCGAGATAAGGCTACCATCATACACCTTAACAATCTACACTTTCATCGAGATAAGGCTACCATCATACACCTCAATCTATTGCTTTATATTTCAGGAAAAAAAAAAGTGAGAAATAAAACCGGAATTGAAGCTTTTCCACTAAAAGCATCCTACTTAAGTCCTCCAACGTGTCTTCTAGGGATTACTGTGCATTTGGGCTTTTGAAACATTGGATGGAGATGGTAGAGGAAGAGTGATATTTGAGAAAGGCCTTTTTTACATTGCGAATCTATATGTAATACGATACTTTATGAGTTCATTACATTAAATGTCACGTGAAACGATGAAACAGAATTCATCCAAACGTGAAATTGATTTAGTAAAATTTGAATATTGGGGTCTGATAGCCGAGTGACTGGAGCTCGGTGTCCCAGACATCACTTTAGAGTCCCGGAGGTGAAATGTAGTGGTTCGGAATCCACTTTAAGCCTTAGGTCCCGGTCTACTATGATTGTAGAGCTTAGGGCTGACAATCCTACCCCTTAAGAAGAAAACATACCTATCTCGAAATTTGCCAGTAGGCAGAGGACATGGATCCACCATTGGGCTGTTGCGCCAATGAAATGGAAGAAAAATTGATGATTAGCATTAAAGTAAGTCAACATTTAAGATAATTAAATTAATATACCAAAAAAAAATTTTCATGAAAACAATAGAACTGAAGGAGTTATTTTGATTTTTGTAGTGTTGTGGGTTGAAACAACTCAGATTTTTAATTGGAAGTGGTTGGGTTGAGATGCTTGAGACACAGGTTGGAGAATTCATACTTTTATTGACACGGGCACAAATACCACATATACACAATTAACTACAGACAATATTTAACACATTTAAAGACAGATAATTCTAGATTTGTGAAAGAATTCCACTTAGCCAAAGCCGAAAACCTTATGCTTCGGTTTGCGCGGAATATACTTTTTTCTGGTGAGAGTCTCTAGGCCATCTAATAAAGCAGGATTGCGTTGATTATATTATGAGAATTTACAAACTAAACGTTTCTCAATAGAAGTACGTGATTGCACTGTATTAAACGTTTTTCCTAGAGTTCCGAGACCTACTGACTATTTGTGTTAAACGCCACAGGGGAGCTCTTACACTGCGTAGGAGGAAGCACGGTAACATTTTAAATTAAAAAAAAAAAAAAATAAAATACAAAAAATATATATTTAATTCACATAAATTGTTTAGTATTATAATTCATATTAGGCTTCACAATTTTATCCACCATATCAGTATTAAAAATTTTCGTTTTTTCAGATAATTTGTTCTAAAGTATTGCATGCAAATTTCTTAGCTTTTAATTTAATAAATGACTTACCGATAATCTAAAATTCATAACTAATTCATAATTCATAAAATTTTCTAGAATTTATTACATAATCAAGTTGAATTATTATTCAAGTAAAGAAAGAAAAAAGTAGAAGTACCGAAATAAAAAAAAAAATTATGAATTACAGTTCATTTTTATATTCAGATAATTTTTATAAAGCAATTTTAAAAATTTGATCTAAATTATAAAAATTCATTCGAAGTATGTCATAAAAGTGTCATTGCATTTTAGTAAGTATTAAAACTAAATCATTATTTATTAATCCCATGAAAAAGCTTGGTGCAAAGAGAAAAGAAATATAAATTTATTAAAATGTTTTTTTTTTATCATAAATTAAAAAAAAAAAATTAAGTGAATTACCTAAAATCTTAGTGATGTAAGGAAAAAAATTAAATATAACGACTTCCTCGACGTAGCTATAATCGATGTGTACATGTTCTGTTTAAATAAATAATTACGTAAAAATTGCTTTTGAAAATAATCAGAAAGCAACACATTAAACAAGAATTATGTACGATGGCGTCAAAAAACACAGTAAAGCACTGAATATTTTATTAGAATATGAAACTTTTATCAGAACTAATTAAAAATGAAACGACAAATTAAATCGATTGCTTTTAGTCTGTAAAATAAAAGGCTGCAAAATAGGCAACATAACTAAACAAAATTAACAATATCCTAATTATTTTATTATTCATAAATTAAACAATGTTTACTTTTAAAATATTTTTAAATTATAATGGATTAATATATAAATTCAACATTAAATCATAGTAGCCTTTTTTAAATGGGAATTAAACCCTACAATTAATCCCACAATTGAATTAATTACACGTTTCTATTACAGACTAAAAATATTTGTTTCTTTCTTTGTTTATGTCAAAATACTTAATCGCAGCACTCATTTAAAATATTACTTCATTTAAAGTTGTGTTTACTTTAAATAATAAAAGACTTTGATTTGTTTTTAATTAAAAAGGACCTAAAAATATACATCGGGTCGAAAGGCTAGCTCTGTGGCGCTCGGTACCACAAGTTTCAGGGTTTGATTCCCAAAAATTTTACTTTTTACGAAAACTGAAAACTTCTGAAATAATCTGAATTCAAATGTTAAGCATAGAATGGATATCTTGGAATTGTTTTTCTTTTTCTTTTTTTTTTTTTTTATATGAAAATTGTTATCTGTTGCATTTACAGAGAAGAGAAATAATTCTTAAATAATAATATGATAAATATTGCTATAAAATTTTTTTATGAATATGTAAATAATTTTGTATTTACAATTAGTTGTATTTAAAAATTGCTTAATTTATTTGCATATATATATATATATTGCACAGTATAGATAGCATTTGGTATATTTATTTTCAGAATCAAATTATTTAACGCTATATATCAGTAAATATGCATACAAGAAAGTATATACGATATGGCAGTATAACTTTCTGAATGACTTCCAGGGAAGACTAGAAGTAACTGAGCCACATTTGCTTGTCGTTTGGGTTTTTAAGTTCAGAATTATTTATACCAAGCAGCCTGAATATTGTGGAGAAAGTGGCACTTTCTTAAATATGATCGGGATCAAGTATAAATATATTTTGATATATTTAGCTCAATAATGCATGTTTATACAATAAATTGATAGCATAACATTATGTATGACTTAGAACGGTCTGATGTACATGCTGTTGGTTTTATGTACTGGTGGAATTCGGTTCAAAATGCGACAAAGTGAAATAGATCCGAAAGTTCCAGAATCTACTTCGTGGAGAAAGTGTAATATTTACATTGGGTTCAAGAAGGAAGAAAAGGAAATGTGCCAAATTTGAGGATATTCACTCCAAAATGGGATGGTGAATTGTGAGTACTACTTTCCCTCCCTCTCCAGTAAATATTGAATAAATTTGAATCTACCACTTAGACGCTATTCCAGACGTGAACAACCTCAAGTAGAAATGCCTTTATTTGAAAAAAAAAAGGCAACTCAATTTCAGGGAATGTTTAGATTTTTTTTTTGCCAATGAAGAAGAAGGAGGAGAAAATATACATCCATTTTAACTTTCTTTTTATACTTATGTGCTTAGATATTCACAGCCAATATCGTGATGTGCCCGTCTAGCACTGAAAAATGATCGCAGTCACAAGACAATTTATAGATTATTATTATAAGCAATGTCAGAATATTACTCGCATTGGAGCAGTTTTTACGATTTTGGAAACCTTACAAAGATCACTGAAAAATGGTTAATAAGATTAATTAACATTCTGATGAATGAAGCGAAGAGTGACTTACGTGTGTATATCTTCTTCTGCTGAGAGATGTACTTCTCCAGTCTTTTGCGGAGCGCTATTTCGGCGCCGTACTTGCCGACCGTCCCATTGTCCACGAGGATGAAGTAGGAGTGGTGGTTGTTCAACACGGCGAAGCGGCTCTTGGGGGAAGAGATGCTGTGGTAGGGCACTGTCACCTGAAAGACAATTCAATAAAAAACGCATGAAAAAGGAGGCCATGTATACAAAAATTACTAAGATAGGGTATTTCCAAAGACTAGACTTGTTCCGAAAAGAAAATTTAAATACGATTGCCATACAATTAGTTATTATTATTATTTTTCATTTATTTTTAATTCAGTTATTATTATTATTTTTTCAATATTTTGAAGTCACAGAGAATTTCCGATAAGTTAACTTATAACAAGATTATGAATTGTGTTTAATTATTATGATTATCAATACATTTAAAGCTTGGAATAACACAAGCAGAAATTATGGGTATTCTGCATCACATATTACGTTTGCAGAATTAAATTATTACAGATTGTCAAATGTTTTCGAATACCAGCCCCTTTTCTTTACTCTCTACAGCAGATGCAAGGTGTAACATGAACCTTATATACTACATAAATTTCCGACACAATTTTGAGCAAACACTCCCAGTGGTAGGGGATTGGTCCCCCTCTACCCACCTCGGCCTTCCCAAACTTTCTGAAAGGGCATTCTGGCCTATGGATTTATTGTTTCCCCCACTTCGACATAGACATGGGATTCAGTGTAGATCTGCTTGTCTAACTAGAATTTCCTAATGTATGTCGAAATTTAAAGATCTAATGACTAGATTACTGCAGCCCACTCATTACGGCCCATTGCAGCTCACTCATTCATTATTATAAAAGGAAGATATTTGAAAAAATTAAAATGTTACAACATAAAAAGCTTATACCTATTTGCCACGTCTATGTTGCAATGTACATGACTAAGGCATTGGCCTCATACCCTTCTTGACACAAAAGATGCACCTATAGACTATTGCAAATAATTAAAAAAAAACTTTGAATTATTCTCTTTCAAATGCTACCGAACGCATATGTTTTACCTGTATATTTAAAAAAATATTTTTTTTCTCTTCCCTACTATTGAGCAAAAAATTATATATATATGAAATATTTAAAAACACAATGATATATATATATGTAATATTCCTTTTTTATAATATTTCCTATTATAATAACAAAAATTTTACATTTTTTTAAAGAGATGAATTTTTAATCGAAAAAGATACAACAGTAATAATGGAATATGATTAGCGTATTATTTCGGATCGAATTTTGGCAGACTGTCGCACATTGATTATAATACCTTTTTATTTTTTGAAGGTTGAATATTTCTGAGTTTTTCCCCATACAATTCCCAAATATGTGACAATTATCTTTATAACAAATAATATATAAAAAAAAAATTTTTTAAAGTCAATTCTACTTTTTTTCCCACTATATTGCAGAAAGTCCTTTATAAATAATTTTCATTCATTTTTTTAAGTTTATCTGGCGCCATCTATTGATAGATATATGCAATTAAAATAAAAAAAAAAAAAAAAACTAAAATTAATTAATTAAATATAATTACTGAATTAATATTTGAAAAACTGTATTAACATCAAAGTGTCATCCACTACAAGTTCAAAAAATGTATTTGAACTTGAGTGGATGAGTAAAAAGTATTTTATGAACGATTGAAAATTGGAACAAGATATATAGGGAGAGTATGAGCTAATAGAAGGAATTGAATAAAACATTGTTTCTATGACTGTTTTAGACAACAACATTCATCTGCCAAAGTGGGGTTCGCTATTACTTACAAAATATACTACGTTATAAATGGTCTTTATATAATTGGTACAAGGAGTTCCACAACACAAAAATTCTAAAGTTTAAAAATGGATGCGTTATAATGCATTTTATAATTTACTAACAGTTATGACCTGACGTTCCTCGGTTATAGAAAATAAATAATTTTTAATTTTGGTAAATTACTCAACGTCTATGAAGAATTAAAAACATAAAAATTTTAAATAACTTCTGTTAAATATCATAAATTGGCTAAGTTAATCAATCATTCTTACATAAGAATTCTAAATAAATTTTTTTATCACATTAATTTTGCATTTATTTTCAAGAAAATTTTAATGTTAGTTAGGAAAATAAATTGAAAAACTAATGTTAAAATTTTTTATTTTTTTTGCAATAACTTAACTAATGACAACTAACTTTTACGAATACTTAACGGCTGGCGCCATCTCGTAGCATAAAAATCTAATAGTAATAAAAAAATTTCCGTTTTACTAAAAATTATTATTACAAAATTTTATCGTAAATTTTGGTTATGTATTTTTGAAAGAAATAATAAAATCAAAGTAAAAAATTAACTGTTAAGAGTTATAGTTTTTAAGTTAAGTTGGAACATACAAAAATACATACATTTATTATTTAAATAAATTTTTATTTTAAAATCCTTGAAATGTAAGTATTTCTGTACAATTTCTGCGTCGGAATCTTTAAACAGCTCAAACCTAATGCAAAAAAATACACAACCGACTTCATTTTGTTTAGATTCCTTCTTTTTTTCAAATCTGAAGAATTTTAAAACCGCTTGAAATATACCCTGTAGACTGATCATGTTCAATTTTGCGCGATGAAAAAATGGAAATGCGATTTGTCTAATTTAAAAGAAAAAAAAAATATTTTTCGATTGGAAAACTTATAAACAGTAACATAAAAAATATGTAACAAATTTTTGAGACAGTTTTCAAAACACTCGCACAGAAAACTAGATAACGAAGGCAAATTGTATAAAATTAGGTATGAAAATTTCTGAGATTTGGTTTTACAGATTTTTCGTATAATATTGTTGAGATATTTTTGCATTTGGGAATGCGTGATTTGAAATTCCAATTTTAATACATTCTAAAATTCTAAAATACATATGCAAACTGTTATTTTTTTCTTGAGTTCAATTTTCAGAAGTAAACATACAAATCATAGAATTACTTCCTTAATATAAATCGAAAATCATAAATTTAAATTGCTTATTCTCGTCGGGTGCAAACAGTCAGAATTGAAAATTCAGCAGGTTGGCTTAGATATATCCTCGCCTTTGAATTCACCCGCAGTTCGCGCGCAAGACAAGAAGAATTGAACCTGCTAGTTTACATAAAAATTTGTTATGTTATCGAAAATAAAATTGGAGTTTCAAGAGATGGAATTTCTTATTCTGAATAAACAGCATATTATTCACCGAACAACAATTGAAAATCTGGAAAGATTTAAACTTCAGAATTAAAATGTATAACTCTTAGAAAAAAATGTGCAATTTCATATTCTCTCTCACACCTGTCTCTATATTAAGTGCTTTTATCTTCCTACAGACATTCCTTCTTCTTTACCCTCACATATATTTCACCTCCCCTCATCTCTTATTTTCTCACAAATATTTCTCCTCCTCTCATCTTTCTTCTTTACAAACATTTTACCCCCTCTCCTCTTTCCACAAAATTTCGATAATAATTGTGATAGCGCTACAAAAAACGCTATCACAATCGCTACCGAATTTTTCTTTTTCTAAACGCAAGGACAGCAACAAACTTTACCAGTGAATTTAAAAGTAAACCCTTCTACAAGTGTGCAACAAAACTTACTGCTTGGCCATGTTTACATGAGTAGACATCAGTTGAAATTGCTCTGGAAATTATAAGGTAGGGATGCGAATTCCAATATAACGATGAAACTTACAACAAGTCCAAACATGATCTTGTGAAAGCTATAAAAAGCCGTTTTAGATGGTTGGAACACATTTTCAGATATAAAGTCACAAATCCAACTAAAGAAGTTACTTTTTCAACAATTAAAGGCACCCAAAGAGGAGAAAGGCCTCCCACTAGATAGGTTGATTGAGTCGAAAGAGATCTAAAGGGTCTGGGTTTGGTTTGGTTTATCACTCTACGGTCATCTTTAGCACACTTTGGGCTAAACAGACCGGGACCTACAGTTTAAAGTGGATTCCGAACCACTACACACACATCCATGGCACCGCCGGGACTCGAACCCGAAACCTGTGGTACCGAGCGCCAGAGCGCTAGCCACTCGGCCATTCAGGCCCCTCTAAAGGGTCTGGGAGTCAACACAGGGAGTCCCACAGTTATTAGTCAATAACTTAACTCATGGTAACTAATTTTTTACACATACTTAACTAATGGTAGCTAATTTTTTACAGATATTTAACTAAGGGTAACTAATATTTTTGACATACTTAATGGTCGGTGCCATCTGGTGGCATAAAAATCTGAAGGTAATAAAAAAAAAAATAAAATTATTAAAAATTGTTATTACAAATTTTTCGAAACTTTTGGCTATGAATTTTTGAAAGGAAATAATAAATTGAAAAAAATGTACTTTTAAGTATTATAGTTTTTAAGTTATGTTGGAACATGCACAAAAACATACATTTTTATTTAATTTTTTATTGAAATAAATTTTTATTTTAAATTCTTCGAAAATGTAAACATTCCCAATTTCTATATCGGAATCTTTAAGCAACGCAAAAATGAATGCAGAAAATACACAACAGACTTTCTTCTGTTTAGACTCTTTCATTTTCAAATCTGAAGAATTTTAAAACCGCTTGAAATACACCCTGGTGACTGATCACGTTCAATTTGCGCGATGAAAAAAATGGAAATGCGATTTCTCTTTTAAAAGAAAAATTTTTTTTTCGATTGAAAAAACTTATAAACATAACATAATGCAACAAATGTTGAGACAGTTTACAAAACACTCACACAGAAAACTAGATAACGAAGGCAAAATTGTATAAAATTAGGTATAAAAAATTCTGAGATTTTGGTTTTTACAGATTTTCGTATAATACCGTTGAGATATTTTTGCATTTTGAATGTGTAATTCGAAATTTAAACTTTTAATGCATTCTAAACTTCTAAAAATACACTTGCAAACTGTTTTTCTTTCTTGAGTTCAATTTTAAGAAATAAACATACAAGTCATCGAATTATTTTCTTAATATAAATCGAAAATCGTAAATTAAAATTGCTTATTCTTTTCAAGTGCATACAGACTGTGCTTTTTGAATTCAATTCTCAGTTTGCATGCGAAACAAGAAGAATTGAACCTGTTAGCATACATAAAAATTTTTATGTTATCGAAATAAAATTGGAGTTTCAAGAGAAATGAAATTTCTTATTCTAAATAAACAACGTATTATTCATCCAACAGCAATGAAAATTTGCAAGGATTTAAACCTGGGCATAAAACTCTTAGAAAAAACATTTAATCTCCCTATTTTAGGCATTTTTTCTTCCTACAGACATTCTTTCTTCCTTTACCCTCTAACATATATTTCACCTCCCTCTCCTCCTCGCATCTTTGCCTTCTTAGTCGGACTACTTGGTGTGATACGCAAATGCGGTGTAGTTCCCCTTAAAAGTATCTCCCGGAACGCACTGCCCTCCTTCTTTAGTGTCACAGAGACAAGTCAGACTTTATCTACGGGTGCTCCATTACAATAGAAAATGCCCTCTTTCCATTCCTCCATGAGTATACTACACTTGGGATGTCCGTACTGCAGAACACTACCACTACTACACCACACCACATAATTTTGACTAGAGCAGAGTTGCACCTTTACAGTTTGGGAATGATGTGGGGGAGAGAAGAAGTCTGATTGGGCTCTGTGAGAGGGCCCACTACGGTCATATGACATCGGGATCTACGGATTCCGAACCACTACAAACATGGCTCGATACCTGTGGTACAGAACGCCAGAGAGTTAGCCATTTGGCCATCAGACCCTTTTTACTCGGACCACCTGGTGGGACTTTCTCTGGGTTTTCTCGCATACTATATGCAAATGAGTAGTAGTTCCTCCTAAAGGCCCTCCCGGTAGCACTGCCCTCTTTTAGCGACAATTAGCCAAGTCAGACTTCTACCTAAGGGTGATCCATAAGAACAGAAGTTGCCCCTTCCTTTCCCTCCATCCATGAATTGATACTCATGGGATATCCGTCCCCGCACTGCAGGACACTGAGGATTAAACACAACACTACTGAATTGATTTCACATTGTATGAAAAATTTCCTAATTATTGCTAACAGTAATGAATATATTTTGATAGAGAATTTCTATAGAGAATTCTTTATGAAGAAGTTTACAATTCGGAAAATTCAGAAGTTTCAATTCAGAAAATACACAACCGATTTCCTTCTGTTTAGATTCCTTCCCTTTTCAAATCTGAAGAATTTTAAAACCGCTTGAAATAAACCTTGTTGACTGATCACATTCAGTTTTGGGCGATGGAAAAATGGAAATGCGATTTGTCTAATTTAAAAAGAAAAAGAAATGTTTTTCGATTGAAAACTTATAAACAATAATATAAAAAAAAAATGTTTAACAAATTGTTGAGACAGTTTTTCAAACACTCGCATAGAAAACTAGATAACGAATGCAAATTTTATATAATGAGGTATGAAAAATTCGGAGATTTAGTTTTACAGATTTTCGTATAATATTGTTCAGATATTTTTGCATTTTGGAATATGTAATTTGAAATTTCAACTTTAATACATTCTAAACTTCTAAAATACATATTCAAACTGTTTTTCTTCTTGAGTTCAATTTTCAGGAGTAAACATACAAATCATCGAATTATTTTCTTAATATAAATCGAAAATCATAAATTCAAATTGCTTATTCTCGTCAGGTGCAAATAGACGGAATTGAAAATTCAGCTGGTTGGCTTAGAAATATTGCTTTTGAACTCAATTCACAGATTGCACAAAGACAAAAATATTGAACCTGCTAGAATACATAAAAATTGTTATGTTATCAAAATAAAATTGGAGTTTCAAGAGAAATGAAATTTCTTATTCTGAATAAACAATATATTATTTATCGAACAGCAATTGAAATTTTACAAAGATTCAAACTTCAGAATTAAAATACATAATTCTAAGTAAAAAGAGACAATTTCATCTCCTTTTCCCTATTTTAGGCACTCTTTATCTTTCTACAAACATTCTCTCTTCTTTACCCTCTAAACATTCATCTCCTATCATTTTTCTTACAAATATTTCACTCCTGAAGGCTTCTTACAAATGTTTCCCACTCGAGGCGTGAGGCGGCGAAGCGTTTCACGCTGGTCTCCTTTTTACAAATATTTCGACCTCTGTCTTCTTTTTACAAATATTTCACCTTTGGCTTTACAAATATTTCACCTCCCTCTTCTTACAAATGTTTCACCTCTCTCTTGGCTTTTCAAATATTTCACCTCTGTCTTCTTTTGAAAGTTGAAATCTCTCTTCTTTCTTACAAATATTTCGGTCTTCTCCTGTCACCACCACCGCTCTTGCTTCTTACAAATATGGTGAAATCTCCTCTCATCTCTTGGTACAAATATTTCAACGCTTCTTCTCTCACCACCACCGCTCTTTGCCTTTATTGAATCTCCCTCTCATCACTCTTCTTACGGATATTTCACCTCTTCTCTCCTACCACCACCGCTCTTTCTTCTTAAAATATTAAATCTTCCTCTCTTCTTACAAATATTTCACCTCTTCTCCACCACCACCGCTCTTGCTTCTTACAAATATTAAATCTCCTCTCATCTCTCTTCTTATGAGATTTCACCTCTTCTGTGCTCCATTACAAATAGAAATCTCCCTCTCATTTTTCTTCCAAATATTTCACCTGGGATCCTCCGTCCACCACTGGAGGACACTTGCTTCTACTACAAATATTAAATCTCCTCTCATCTCCTTCTTACAAATCACCTCTTCTCCTGAGTCACCCCCACAGTTTGGGAATGGTGTACAAATGAGAAGATGTCTGATTGGGCTTCTTACAAAGTTTCACGCTCTCTTCTTTCTTACAAATATTTCACGGATTCTCCTGTCACCACCACCGCTCCATGGCTTCGGCGAATTTGAACTCCGAAACTTGTTCTTACAAATATTTCACCTCTTCTTCTCTCACCACCACCGCTCATCAGGACAAATATTAAATCTGCTCTCATCTCTTTCTTGGGAATATTTTCCTCTTCTCCTCTCACCACCATACGCTTACAAATATTAAATCTCCTCTCATCCTCTTCTTACAAATATTTCACCTCTTTCTCTCACCACCACCGCTCTTGACTTCTACAAATATTAAATCTCCTCCATAACAGCAAATGAGTATTTTTCCTCCATTTTCTTAACACATACTTTCCCCTCCGTTTTCTTTTCTTCTTACAAGATTTCACTTCAACACTCCTCTTGTTTTACTACATTATTTCATCTTTAATCTTTCTACTCACAAATAAATGGGGCCTTTCTTCTTTCAAATGGCTAGTCTGTCTCCTTTCAAATATTTTCACCTCCTCTTTCTTCAGCTTGCCATGGAAACATTTATTCGTTCACTCACTAAACTGGATTAACGAAGCCAAAGGAAAGCTCTCATATCTATACTGTGAATAGGGAAGATAAATGTTTAAATCGGAAAGTACTGCATGGATATCGAGGAATAAGCATGTCGCCTGGGTAGATGAATCCCTTCATCCATGAGTGACAGCATGGTGCAGCCAGCACTGCTTATGGACACTGAAGATTAACAAAGCAGTGCTCGATCGTTTGCCAGCTGCATTAAAAAAATTCAACATTATGAACAGTAATGAATATATTTTAGATCCAACTACTCAAAGAACTAGAACTAGTAAAGGATCCTGTAAAGTACTGAAATCTTTAAAATACCTAAATGTTTGTTCTCTTATAGTGAATTCTTTATGAAGAAGTTTACTTTTATGGAGCTTTCTCAGTGAACATCAAATATTTACTACGCGCGGTAAAGATTTTGCAATACAAACGCTTAACCTTTTTACTGCTTCATGGCTTTGTTTTAGTGTTTGGGTTTCAAATAACGGCAGGATTTGGTGGAAGTAAATGTCTGTTGTTTCCTGTGGTTAAAGGCGCTTTTGACATGTTTGTTATAAATAATGTATATAAGTACAACGGAGAGGAATCTTTTTTGAGGCGTAAATTACATTTAATATATTAAAAATTGAAAGAAAAAATAAAATGAAATTTAACAATAATTTAATATTTTTTAAAGACAAATCAATTAAACTGTTATACTATAATTGTCTGCATTAAGTGCTAGTATTCATCTAATTTTGAATACAATAACATAAGTTGTTAAGCTTTCAATCAACATTATTTTTATTAGTGTTTGCCGGTGGATATTGTGGCATGTGGCAATGGCAAAAAAGCATGGGAAAAATAAATAAATTTACGTTGAGTTAATACCATTCTTACTTAATAATTAATCTGTTATCAATTAACAAGTTATTAATTTATAATGGATTAATATCATCATTAAGAGATTAATCTCATCATTAAGAGATTACCTCCCTTGTTATTCTCCGATTGTAGAGCGCTTGGAAAGGGGGGCAACCAGATTCAAATTTGGTGTGGTTGCAATGAAGTACTTGAGGCATAGATTTGAGAACTCCTGCAGTTTTATTTCACACATGCACAAACATCAGCCACACAGATATAATTATTTACACAACATTACACATAACATATTTAAAGACAGATAATTATAGATCTGCGAAAGCGAACCCACCCTGCCGAAAATCCGTTCCTGGCTACGCGCAGG